>CM052348.1:30046388-30082899 GCA_028551395.1 Casuarina glauca
AGCCTCCTCTATAATCGATAAAGTGGGTGACCAAAACCATTCTTAAGGGCAATAAGGATCCTTTTACCATTTCTCAGGAGTAAATTGAACTCAAATATCCAGACTTCATTTATTGGTCTCTATCACTCATCCTCCTTCTTGAAAGGAGTTAATAGGTTGGTAACCAATCCCTCCCATGGGTTCGTTTATTGCCTGCCCGCTAGGGGCCAGTTACCATCCGTACTAGACAACTTCAAGTCGATGCACCTACCCACTAGCCCAACTTTGAATAAGCTTGTTGGTGGGTGGTTCCAGGCTGAGGTGGAGTAGACAAATGAAGATGGCTTTTTAGCATCCAGAGTCTTTGTATTAATGTTTATCCATGGTTAGGCTCTGAAGCCTGTGATTAAGCATCAAGTTTATGTAGCTCTTCGCTGCGTCCAAAGAAGGAACATATTGCTCCTAGATTCTACTTTCTTCGCTTTCCTGCTGCTCGCAGTCCCAAGGCACATATCCCGCAAAATGTTGACTGGCATTATAGAGCCATATACTCTCCCTCCGAGAAACCCACCACTTATACTGCCAAACTTAAGAAGCCTTGAACTCACATTCTCTGTTAATAAATGATTGTACTATTTAGCAACCCTTTTAAGCATTGATCAAACTTCGGATCTCATATTGGCGTCGGCTTGCTAATTGGATCTTGTGCCCTTTTCACTAATATAATGTAGCATCAAGTCGGCATGGAGGAGTTCTTAACCACATTGCTAACCTCGAGTTTTGTTGTTGACTGTTCTACTAAAGCAGTTGGGATGCAGTCTCTGCACAAAACCAGATGCCATTATCTACGACATGCGAACAAAAGATCTGGAAGCAACTTGCAAACGGAGGAAAACACATACCAGTTTCCAAACTGTGGCTTCTTTTTCTTGAAAACTACTGTTTTAGGGGAAGGCCTATGATCGTGCTCGCATGTGGTTGTACTTTCTGAAAGCTTGAATTGAATGGGTGCATGTGAGCTCATTAAACAAAGTCTGAGTCTTTGCTATTCTAAGCTCTTGTTTCCACTTGACTTGATCCGAGTGTAGATAGGGCAATATAATATCTTGGCTCCATATTGTAAGGTTTAGACACCTGTTTCAATAGCTAAACGCATAGGGTACTATACTTGCAGTCTGCAAAAGAATCGTTTTTTTCACGGCCCGAGGGACTCAGAGCAAATGGCATCCTTGTCATAAAATTAAATCTAGTGGAAGCATTTAGACCTGCTGACTTCCATAACAGGACTATTCCGTAGGGCTCCGTCCATATTGTACTCATAAATGAACTCCGGCGGTATTATCGTGGACACAGAACCCCATTTATAGGCGTTGTCAGAGCTCATTCATTAACTATTCTTAGTAAATATGTTAATCCTTGTCTTCAAGAAATTTAGACAAATCACACATAGTGCTGCATGTAAATATTGAACTATGTAAACACTTATCAGACTTCAATTTTATTGAACATGGCGAGAACCATAAAACAATGACTCTGTGAACATAAAACAGGAGTAAGATATGAATGTCTACAACGTTTAGGAACCTTTTTAGGTGCGAAATTGAAATGGGGTTGCCGGTAGAGGCAGAACAGCACTCACCATTTCCTTCTCTAACGAGATTGATGAAAATCTTTTGCTTGCTTACTTCCTGACCATAAAGTTTTGGATCTAGACATGAATAGATGCAAGAAAATGCTTCACTGGGATGGATGAAAATTGATACAGAAAATGCATGTTCTTTGGTATGCTTCACTGAATCACAAAAGGTTACTTTTACATCTTATTCAAGTTCTCTCTAGCTTGCTCACTCTAATACAAGGCCTCATATGAAGAAATAACATGAGGGGAGTCAAAAAGGAAACAGAAATTTCATAAGCTATCTGCACATTGGGCTCTGTTGTTGGTGAGAAGGAGTAAGCCGGCTTTCCGATGAGCGGTACCCCAGAGTCTCGTCGGTGCTTAACCTGCATTCCTGCATTATGAACACGTCCTTCTTTTCCTCCACCATCTTCAAAATATCCTCGAACACAGACACCTCGCACGGAATCCTCAGAACTCCCGCCTGTTGAAACCCGAACTCCTCTTCTGCTTCTCTCAGCAAAATGTGAAATGCTTGATGACCCAGATACTCCGTCGGTATGACGAATCTCTTTAGCTCTTCGCCAACACAAACGGCGAGGTAGCCTTTCGGAACAGTACCGCTGGAGGATTCTCGGGCAGAGCCATCAGATATAGACAGCGTTCTTTTCAGAAACTTGATGCTCTTGCTGCCGCCGCCGCCTCCGTTCGAGGAGGCCTTCGACGAGTTGGCTAGCTTCCTCCACTTCTTGAGGATCTGCTGAAGCCTAACAATGTCTCTGATTTTGTTAGACTTCTTTGAATCCATGGCGACAGTGTTTGTTTCTGAAGAAGATTTCTGATTCTCTCCCCAGATGCTCACTGTTGTCATCTTCGGATGGGTTGTTTCCAATTTATAGAGGTCAGGACCTTGAAACTTTGAAACTTTAATCTAGTTTGACCAGGTCAGGTTCTCTTGCTTTCATGTGTGAGTTAAACTAGAAATCTCTTTCTCTTCCCTCTCTTTCCCCCATGAGGCCCGTAACACTTTTCTTTGTCCATTTCCTCTCTCAACCATATGGGGTTTCTATATTTAAACCATTAATGACGAGGACAGAGCCTCTCCGGCGTAAATTATTTCTTATTTTTCTGATGAAGTCCGTCATCGGCGTGACTTTTTGGTTTCCAATGCAAACCGCCCCAACAGTCACAGGACCTCGTACCATTCAACTGTACCTTTCACACCCCAGTATTTTATTGCCACGATTCAACTGTTGTAGTGGCCTTGGAATAAGGCATTTAGGACCCCAAGAGGATCCCATGTGACAAGAACCCCTTTTTTATCTTCTTTTCTTTTCTTTTCCTCCAAACGAAGGATAGAAAACTACGATTCACAACGCCCGAGGGAACCGCTCCAAGGAGTCAGATACCAAGCACGCTGAAAACCGGAAGCTGCATGCAGTCACTTCTTTCTCTTTTCCCCTCTTTGATTTTCCTACTATATCTTTTTTTTTCTATTTTTTCAACCTTCATTGTATTGGATCCATACGAAGAACGTTCCATATGGGGGGCGACATATGCCCCGTGCATGTTGAAGATGGGTATTGGATCATGCAATTTAGGTAGATGAATTCATAATGATTAGGAAATAATTAAATTGCAAATACAACGTGATCCGCACTCTGATCCACTAACGGAGAACTTCAAGGTCGAATAATCCACAATAATATTCTAACATGGTTGTTCATGATGCAATTATTGCGAAGTTAGAGACGTACTTCATCAGCAAAGCACTAAATGTATCTTATTGAACACAGAGCAGACAGAGAACATGCTTGTGATTGACAAGATGGGGTACCTTGTCATTGCCACTAATGGCTGGGCCAAACATCATTGGGAGCCTGTGGTGATATTCTTACTACAATTAAAATAAATTTGGGTGAAATGTGTGTACATCCCTCTCTCTCCAAATATATTGAAGAAAAAGATGGTTATTTTAATTTGTTTAGTAAGATAGTTTAGCATTTGATGAGATAAAACTTTATTAACAATCAATATGAATTTCAAGGTTGAGACACCTTGGTTAAGTGGTGAGTTAAGATGGTATGAGAGATTAACATGTGAATGAATAGGTGTGTCCAAGAAAAAAAAAAATTCAGAGATCAAAAAGGACTTCTCTTTACTTTTTAACTAATTATTCTTAATTGATATTTAAAATATTTTCCTTATTTATTTAGAATAGGTAAGATCAAGTAATTGTTTTATTATTTAATTTTGAACATATTCTTCAAAAAACACCAATACCCCATAATTCCCATTTTCATATTTTCCTCTAGCTCTAAGGAATGTAATTCATATTTTAATGACTTTGGAGGAATGAATCACTTGCAGGCCTGCCCACCTACTCCTCCGTGACTTTCCAGTTTATGCTGCCCATGAATGAAAGGATAATATTCTAAAATTACGAGAAGACGTGCATGTTTGCAAAGCTGGTAACCGATAACCTTTGTGGACTCTCATGCCATTCTTACTTTTTGCTTGTCAAATATCATTATCATGATTGTTATTATTATATAATTATAAATCGCATAACTTGAATCTGAAAGCATATCGTCACTCAAATTGAAATTTCCTAAGATCCATGAATCGTGGCACTGCGACCTGGTAATAATTTCCTGATTTTGAGTACTTTACAGCTTACCCACAATTTAGCTTCAAAATAAGCATAAATTGTACGACCCATCATGAGAAGCTTCCCTTTCTGGCTTGAATTATTGAGACAGCAAAGATGCACATTTAATAAATGGCTTCTAAGCTGTCATCGATGGATGCTTGCAAATCGGTACGTCAGTCGTCAATTGGGTTTGTCCAAAATCTAAATCTAAATTTAAAGTTGACACCAGGGAGTATTATCCTCTTCCTCTTTAGTTTCATCACTGTGCTTGGAAATGATAGAATTCAATTAGATAAGTTGGGTCCCTCCACTAAGCATTGTAACACTTTTATGGGTTTTTCAAATGTTGATTTCTGCAATCAGACAAGCTATAACATAATGCGTCCGATTCACCAGGACACCATTTCCTTCTGCGGAGAGCGATTGAGAACTTTTCTGTAAGTTTTATACACCGTTGTTTCTAAGCAACTTTTGTGTCCGAGTATTTTCTGTTTGTTTCATTCTTTTGTTTTCTTAAAAGAGCATCAAACTAAGCCAAACAGAAGCTAAGGCCAAAGGGCTTATCTATAGATGTTCGTCAATGGAAAATGAGCCACTAATAATAATACCCAATCCGGCTTTTGGTGAGTTTGATTCCTTTTAAAAAAAACTTAAGCAAATAAAGAATAAGCTAGACTGAAATGATGATTCTGACCTACAAGAATTGTAGCTCTTAATCAAAACGCAACCGGATGATGATTATTCTGACCTAGAAAGTCCTGGCATTGGAAGCAACCAGACAAATAGCCCCGGAAATGCGTGGATAATGTAGTCAACAAAATACTTTTTAAAAATAACTATTCTATTTTTTTCTTCATAATTTTGGAGGAGAAAGCACAAAAATCCAACATCGGATTTTTTTTAAAAAAAATTGAAAACATAAAAAAATTAAGCTGCTAAAGTCGTATTGTTTTGTGGGGTAATCAATGACAAGTGCGAGGAGGGCTCTTTTATAAGTGGTGAAGAACGTATTAAAGACGGCTTTTTGTACCCGTAACTTTCTTGAGAATACCAAGAGGCCTTCAATCATCATAGTCAGAAAATTTTAGTATCAACATCCTTGCTAAGATGTGTAAATTTCCAAAAAAGTTGCATATTACTTTCCAATGCATCTACTCCAAACGAACAACAAGCTCAATATTAGACATTTCTTAGAAGCAAAAAAGAGAGAGATAAGATGGGAGTAAAAAATCAAAAAGCGTATTACAATAAGAAAATGGTAAATTTTAAGAGTTGGATCTCCAGATAGGGTCCAACTATTCAAGTAGGCTAACTCGTTAGGGCTTGATTAATATAGATTATTGGATTGACAAAAAGTGGTCCAACACTCCACAGGCCTCATACCAACATTTCAGAAAACAGGCTGTTACTAACACGACCCAAAAGTCTTGTCTAGCACCTCAATAAAAATGCTTTCTAGTAAAATGTTTGATAATCTCAAATGCTTTCCAGCACATTATGGAAATGAAAGACATAGTTATTGAAGATTCAGGTTCACCTTTCTTCAAAAAACTTCATTAAGAAAAAAGATTATCAAAACTTTTAAAATATGTCATAAGTGCATTTTTCTCCGATGTAAGACTTTGCTACATAGTTCAATACTCTTTCATGGTTCAAACTCAATCTTTTTATCAACAAAGGACTAGCTCATTTATGAGATTGAATTAAAATACACGGAAGAAAGATTGACCCTAATACTATGTTAAAAGCTTAGACATACCTTTCCTCAAAAGGCCTTATTAAAAAGAGGGGTTATCCAAACTTATAAGACATATCACAAGTATATTCCTTTTCAATATTAGACTTTATTGTCCAATAATGACAACTCAAGTTCCTAAAGATTGAGTTTTATGTGTCATATTTATTGTTTGATAGTAAAATTCTCTTAATTCAAAATACAGTTTTTTAAATATCACAAAGTAAAATTAAGATTGGTTGGTCAATGAATAAACTTTTAATCACGTGTTTTTAAAAGAAGATGCTAGAACATAATAGATCATATGTTCATTTATGGTAATAAGGAGACCGAGATAGTTAAGACTCCCTAGTAGTTAAAAAGGAAAAGAAAGTGCCAACAAATGAGATGGCAAAAAGGAGGGTTGTTTTTTCTGCAAGAAAATGGAGCATCAATATAGAGATTTGCGTGAAGTATCAGAAATAGTTTTCTAAAAGGTAATTTCATATCTCTACTTTATCAGGATTTTTGTTTTTTTTTGGTTGGAACTCATTGTAATACGCTATATGGTTTCTTCAAAGTAAAGGAATTGATAAGTGGATATGATAATATACCCTCAATAACGTAAGCTCTTTGGACTTTTTATTTGTTTCAAAGACTGTTTATGTTTTAGATTAAAAAGTTCTCAAACCTTTAATAAATTAATTTCTCCTTACTTATTGTTGGTTGTATACTTTCATTCTTAAATCAACTTTTAGTAGCTTTAGCTTTTGTTTTTCCCAAATGAGGGCTCTATGGCTTTGGAACTTAAAATGGTAGTTTATTCAATTGACTCATTTCCCAACGTTGGAAAAAAAAAAATTAATCTTTAAAAGTGATGTTGGTGTACTGCAGACCCTTGGGTGAATGAAAACAGCTTTTTGTTATGATACATGGCTATAAGGCGAGCCCCAAGGTTGGTAAATAATGTAGTTTGAAAAAAAAATTAGTTTATTGGCTTTGGTACTTGTGATTGACTGTATGACAAGAAGGTAGAATAATTAAACATTAAGTTTGCTAAAGTAAGTTTCCAAATCTTGAAATCGTTCATGTAGATATATGAACTTTTCTTACTCGCAATAAGAAAGAAGGAATCACCTACTCGCAAGAAAGAAGGGGTATTTATTATTCTGGTATGAAGAAATCACCTACTCGTAAGAAAGAAGGGGTATTTGTTATTCTGGTTTCCTGTAAGTATTTGCAATAAAGCCTTGAGGACCATCAAATACATATATTAATTAGAGATCTATTCAACACGTATCTCTAATACACTTTGTGGATCATGAAATCGGTGGAAATCGAGTTCAAATTATTTAAATGTATAGGAATCCTGGGTGGAGACAAAGATTTCTAGTTCTCATGTAAAGCTAACACATTCAAGGACAATCACAAGATCTATTCTTTTTTCTTTTTCCTTTTCAATTATGTGGTAAACTTGAAAACATTTAGGTTTTTTAGTCCTCATATTCTGGAATTGTTAAGAGTGTTCTAGCGCAAAGCTTCTTGAAGATATTGACTTTAGAAAAGGAGCTTAATTCAAATGTTAGATTTTGAGGTTGCGTGAGAGATGACTACATTGCTTAAGGCGTTCAATTGTGCCTGATGAAAATCAATTTGATAGTCTTAAAGTGCAACCACTTAGTAGCCAATTTAAAATTATTGGTTGAAGCTGAACCTATTATAGATTCATAAGTATTGAAGAAGTAGGGTATAGAAGTTTGATTAGAGTAGGACACTAACAATTCCCAACAATTACATTGTAGAGTTTCCGGAGTTTAATTTATAACATGTCAAAACTAAAGATGCTTTAAGCTCCTTCTCATATGCCGCGAGTGGATACAATTTCATTTTTTGGTAGGTTCCATACAAGTCAAGCATCTTGTTGACTACTAAAATGAGTTATGTCCATCAGTCCACTGGAAAAGTACATATGATATAATATGAAGATTTTGCATTAGAAGGTTTGCAACTTAAGAAAATCTATGCACGGTCAAAAGCAGGATTGTTGCCAAAGGCTATTAAGAACTTGGATGAAGCTTCATGAAATATTTCATAAGGTAATAATCTCATGTGAACATTTTTTTATAAGCTCTGCATATGAGTGTCATGAGGTTGTATTATAAAGTTTAGTATTACTTCGTATGGATTTATTAAGAGTCTCGTTGATTAATATAAATCTTAGTGTCATTGAGAGTGAAGTTATTTTCCTATTCATGTATGTCTACAAAATTTTGCTTGCTGGCAATGATTTAGTTTTGTTACACGAGACAATTTAGTTTTTCTCTTACAGCATATAGAGCATGTCAAGCGTATTGGTTTATTTTGTACTTAGTTTCTTTCTATTTGTCTATATGCTTCATGTAAATTGTTCTTGGAGAATAAAAATGTTTTTGTGTACATAAATTATTTTTTTAATCCGTTTCATATAAAGTTTGGACTTAAATGGCTTGTAGGGAAATCCATTGGTAGAGTTTGATTTCGTATAAAATACTTATTTAAGTAACATCACATATAATGTTTATAAGGGAAGACACACTATATAAATGTATTCCTTATGGATAAAATAAATAATGTGGTTTCTAGAGTGAAGTACCTGTTGCCATAGAATTTGAGATTAGCGCATTTTAATTGAACAAAAATTGAAGAGGTATGACAAGTTACTCTGAATGAGGATATGTGCAAGAAAGTTTTTATTAAATTAAAATTCTATCCCTTGATTAGAGGTTAATAAATAATATTTACCTTGAAAGTTGGTGGTTTTGCATATAAAGGAAGATCACATGTATCCTATCAAATGAAGTTACAAGAATCTTGGCTTTCTAGACTTTGTTTCTGTGTAAATTTTTATTTTTAGAGTTTTTTTTTAATTTCAGATTAAAAGAAAACTTTGACAATCATGAGCAGATTCTAATAAACCTAATTCATGATTTTGATCATCCAATCAATCTGCAGAAACGTGTCAGAACAACATCTTCAGCTTTATACATCCCTGTTTCTTTTCCATATTTGTTTTTCAAAGGTGCTTAGCTGCTTCTCTCCTTGCATTGGGAAATATGAATTAGGCCATCAATGGAATTGCTCCAAAAGTTACTGAATTAAAAAAAAAAAAAGTTATCATGTCTTGAAGTAACACAATGAGATATCTACTAATTTGCTTGCTTTGACTACGTTTTGGATCACAATTTATCCGTGAAACCCTATGAACCTACTAGATAAAGGGAATATATTAATGAGCATAACGGATCTTGAAGTAGCATATTCTTCTCAGTGGCTACTTCCGATTGTCTATCTTACTAAACTGATGCAAAAAAACATGTCGGTCACGTCAGTTATGTAATGGAGCACCAGCTTAATGGCCTTACTTCGCAGAAGTGTTTGAAACGGTGGCCATTAGCTCTCCCGGGTTCCATGCAATGGGATTACGAAGTCGGGTTTTTTTTTCCAGCACTGTTTGTTTTATAGGAGCACTAGACACGACAATCTCTTATGTGTTTCTTGGTTTGCTGGAAACCAAATGGTCTTATGTGGAAAACATAAACAAATGGATTGTTGGCCACCCACTTGTGGAGGCACCTCATCAGGTACCCTGTTGATTGGACAACCCGTTTTGGTCTTCTTTGGACAATCGATCACCGAAAGGAAATTCCAAGTTTCCAAAATCTTATTGCATGATAAGGAGCCTTTTCTGCCTCATTGCATGCTTTTGAATTTGTTTTCATTATCCCAAACATCTATGGAAATCCCACTACCATAATGCACTACTCATTGTGACCCAAAAAGACGATGTCACAGTCACGTCTTCCCGGGTGTGGTTTTGGAAAAGTTTTAGCGTCTTCAGGGTGGAATTAACATATTCAAGTTTGCCTTTTTCTGGGTTGTCTTTACTTTGCTTTAGCTTCCCTCTCCTCTGGCTTTTCCAAAGCGAGGATTAAAGCACAACGTTCGTAATCTTACCTCACAAAAGAGAGAGGTATGCACTGTGCTGGTCAAGAAACCAAAAGCCAGAAAAGAAAGTTGCTTCTGAAAGCAAAACTCGGAAAGGCCTTTCCGTCACGCACAAAGCTGAGAACAAACGGTTCCATGTAACCGCAGTGGTAGTGGAACTCCATGCGTCATGAAGGAGGCGTGCGCTTTGTTTGGCCACCTTGTGTCCGTCTTCTCCTCATTGCTTTTTGCTGCGCCTTGTCAGACTCCCACTCTTGCAAATCATCTTCCACTCTCTGCATATGCCCCTCCATGGCTTCTCAATAACGGGAATGCCCTTCCGTTTTGGTTGTTCAGAAGTCTTAGCATTTCATGTGACATTCTTACTTTACTTTGGGAAAGGTGTCTTGGAGGTTTCAATACTTTCTTTCGTGGGGCATAATACTATTTGGCACTTTTATATAGTATTGATTGTCCGTTCATATCGCATATGAGAAGTCTTTGCGTAAGGGAAACTAAAAGCTCCATTATCAGCAATCCCAATAATTGTTCGAAATCCTTGGAGATGAGTAAATTGAGGTATGCATTAAGTGTCGAATTTAAGACTAAGAAGTTCTGGGCCATCTTGGTCACTTACTCTAAGTTAACAAAATGTAAAGATGATTTATGATTCCCAAATAGAAGAAACAAAAGGAGATTGATTGCATAATAGAGTGCTCACGAGACTATACAATCATTTTGATGTTTATTTTTGCACTACCTCTTTAATTCTTAATCTTTTGTAAGTAATAATTCTACTTTTATTTTTTCCCAAGATATTTTACAAAGAATAAGTCAAATATTTTAAGAATTTTTTTTAATAATTTTTTATATTATGTCTGGCAACTCTTTTATAAAAAATTCATTTTCATATTTGGGAAGAAGAATATTATTGAAAAATTTTACCAACCATAGCCCTAATGATTGTAACCTTATTTTTTTTTGCTTCATTTCCTTTTCACCATTGTCACTTGAATCATAAAGAAGTTAGGATCTACTGCAAATGTTGACATTTTAGATAGATGTTGCATGGCTTTTCAACTATGGTATGATTAAGTTAATTCTAGAATGTACAAATTTTTAAATGTCTAAAAAAGGTAAATTAGAATAGGATGAATAACTAAGCAAAGTAAGTTAATTTCAAATAATTTGAAAATTTAAACCTTTTAACCATTCGGGACATCCTTGCATTCGGTTCAGTAGTTATAAGTCGATATAATAAAATCAGAAAGTAGATATAAACTCCAAGATGGCTTTAATCGTGTCAAATTACATTTGAAGAAAGAAAAATTGTAACAAATAGAGTAACTTAGATGCCAACTATTTTTATATGATGATTCATACTTAATAGAAATTCGAAAAACAGAAAATTATATATTGAATAATAAAAACACAATCCTTGTAGATCCAACATCAAGTATCTATACACTACATTATAGTTGGAGTTAGTGTAAAACCAAAGAAAATGTTTGTTTCCTTTTGATAAAACTGTAAAATGTATCAAGGATTGTATAGGATAACTCAAATAACAGGAAGATAGGATAAACAAAAGGAGATGTTGAGTGATAAAAAACATACAAGTATAGTTCTACCAATCCATTTTGTAATATATAATAGCATAGATAAAGAAAAGCCAGTAGGAATATAAGATCAAATATTTTTTTTAAAAAAAAGTTCTGTGCTAATTCATCAACAAACGTTTTGAAAAAGTTGAATGGTTATTTCTCGAATCTATAATCCAAGGAAGCTATCTTTTGAAGCTCATAAAGATTTTTTTAATCTATATCTAAGTAATAGATTAAATTATAAATATGAGAATATAAACTTTATGTTGACTAAAATTGTGAAAGTGACATTCTAAGATAGATCCCTTATCACCTTCATTCAGATATAAAGCACAACTTTGGTAGCTTGAGCAGCCGTTTTCAAGGAAATATAAAATAATGAGTGTTTAAATGTCAATTTCAGCATTTCATAGACTGACCATTAGGATGGATGAAGATGAACAATAAAACAAGAAAAATATAAAAAGTTTTGTACCGTTTAATATGCAATCATTATGTTTGTGAATTTACAGTTAATATCAAATAGACCAATGAAATAATAAAATAAAATGAAAAGACTTTAGTATTTCTTTTTCTGAATCGTTAGTCCTGCCTAAGAAGAAAAAGGAAAATCACAGCAGGAAGATATAATAAATAAAAACAGATGTTGAGTGATAAAACAAACCATAAAAGTATAGTTCCAGCAATCCAATTCGCAATACATAATAGCATAGATAAAGAAAAGCTAACAAGATACACAAGATCAAAGAATTTATATACCTTTTGCTTTAATTCATCAGCATATGTTTTGAAAAAGTTGAATGGTTCTTTTCAGAATCAATAATACGAGGAAGCTATCTTTTGAAGCTCATAAAGAGATACTTTTTTCTTCTTTTTTTGTCTATATCGAAGTAATAGATTCAAGTAAAAATCATGAGCATAGAAACTTTATGGTGATTAAAATTGTAACAGTGACATTTGAAGATAGATCCCTCCTCACCCTCGTTGAAATGTAAAGCAAGACTTTAGTATCATGAGCAGTCATTTTCAAGGAAATGTACAATAATAGGAGTATTTAAATAAGTTAAATACTTTATCGAACTACAACAGCCCACTTTACGAAGATCTCCTTCTTTCCAGGATCAAATGTCAATTTTAGCAATTTGATAAACCGACAGTTGGAACAGATGTAGATGAATAACAACTCTAGAAACATGTAAGAGGCTTTTTACTGTTTAAGGAGATTCAATCATTATGTTTGTGCATAGAATTATATAGTTCATGTCAAACATATCAATAAAATAATAAAATAGAATAAAATAAGCCTTTCTTTACTGATTGATTTCTAAGCACACACCTTTTGTTCGCTTCCTTCAGCATTTATTTTGATTCTTCACACGGATCTACGTTTTGTAACAGCTGGCAACGGTATATTCTTGTTTGACAATTCCTTACTGCCATCTTGAACGTCATATCTTTTCTATGGTAAAAGGTCAAAAATTACATATTACTATAAAAGATATAAGTTTAGTAAAGGTCATATCTTTGAGATGATTGTAAGTTTAGACTTTCAACAATTTTTATTTTTTTGAAAAGTAAGTTCATATTGATAGAATTAGTATACAAAAGTATAAGCTTACAAAAATCTTTAAATTTCACTCAAAATTAGTGCTTTTATCAAATTCATAGTCATAAGATTTCATAATAACTTTTGATTGTTAATCCAATGAATTTTTTTTTATATATAAAACTAGCAAAAAAAGATTTAAAAGTAGATTTTGTTTAGAAAAATTAGTGTTGGTAACTATTTTCAGCCTATAACTTTCCTTCATTTACTACTACTACTTCTTTTTCTTTTTCTTTTTTTGTCTAACATTTGTTTCTTGAAAATATTTCTGAAATTGTTATGAAGGATGAAGATCACACATGCCCCCCCCATAAGCCATTTTCTCCAAGGCACAAAGTCCCAGGAATCGAAAGGGATTTGCCAAAGTAGGACGTCAAAAATTATAAACAGACATCAAAATGTGGTAGACCACCACAGATTACGTCACGTCTGTAATTTAGTGATAAAGTAGGGGTTGTGTCTTGTTCCTCTCTCTCGTTCAATGAATCACGTATTCAACAAGGACCACATACATGCGGTCCGAAGGTGTATATATAGGTCCCCGAGAATACAACGATCGTTGAGAATCTGAGAAAGGGCGAGATAGAGATGGAATGGAGAAAATGTTATCTGGATGTGATACTGGTACCACTCGCGCTTTTGATAACCATGGGTTATCATGTCTGGTTATGGAATAAGGTTCGCACACAGCCTCTCACAACCATCATCGGAACAAATGCCAGAGGACGGCGTTTCTGGGTCTCGGCCATGATGAAGGTACGGTTATCTTCTCTACTGTTTAACTTGTTGTAACCATGAAAGGATGGTATGAACTTTTGTAGACCCATGCTTAAACACCATCATCCTTTTGCCCAGCGTCTGTGTTCTATACTTTAACCTTTTTCCAAGAAGCTCAAGAACTTTTTAGTTTCACATTGGAAAGTTGAAACCTGATACGCAAAGCATAAGAAAGTAGTCATAGAGCCTGCCGTCTTTTTTGTTGTGATTTTTAACAGTTACAGCAGCAAAAGTACATGCGAAACGATAAAGCCTGCCGTCTTTTTGTTGTGATTTTTAACAGATACTGCAGCAAAAGTACATGCGAAAGTAGAAACTGCATGCTCCATGGCAAGGGATGCCTGATCTCTTTAAACTGTTTGTTCGTAATGTTGGGTCATGAAGAGGAGAATTCAGTGCAAAAAAACCAAACAGAAACCCAGGTTTCACGTGTCATTTATGAATCTAGAATGAGTCATCCGAGAAATTAGTCATATCCCAATTCCATAATCTTCTTCCATAATTCGTCCTAGGAAAATGGGTCCTTTAAAAAGTTTAATGGATTGTCTAATCACGGCAAGCAATAGCAGGCGGCATAGTTGGAACACGGCCCGTCATTTCTTCAAAAGGTGGCCACCACTTAACTCTGTGGTGTAATCACGATGTCATTGTGATCTCCCCGTCACTATCATGATTCTTGTAAACGATGCTTGACGTATTTGTGGGTGTCGTTGGTTATTTCTTTTCTTTTCTTTTCTTTTCTCTTCTCTTCTCTTCTCTTCTCTTCTCTTCTCTTCTCTTCTCATCCTTTTATAGTCAGTTGAATAAACTTGCCAAATTACTGTTTTATGACGAAGAATTTGATCATTCTAACTTCGCATGTTGGATTTGATAGGACAACGAAAAGAAGAACATCCTCGCGGTTCAGTCGCTTAGGAATGCACTCATGGGATCAACCCTAATGGCCACTACGTCGATCCTCCTTTGCTCTGGTCTCGCGGCCGTCGTAAGCAGCACGTACAGCGTGAAGAAACCACTCAACGACACTGTTTACGGGGCCCATGGGGATTTCATGGTGGCTCTGAAATATGTGACACTCCTCACCATTTTCCTCTTCTCATTTTTCTGCCACTCTCTGTCGATCAGGTTTATCAACCAAGTGAACATCCTGATCAACACCCCACAGGACCCCACATCCGTAGTGACGCCAGAGTATGTGTCCGAGCTCTTGGAGAAGGGTTTCCTGCTGAATACAATCGGAAACAGGCTCTTCCATATAGGACTTCCTATTCTGCTATGGATATTTGGTCCAGTATTGGTCTTCTTGTGTTCTGTTACCATGGTGCCAGTGCTTTACAATCTTGACTTTGTATTTGGGGCCGGAAAAGGAAAGAGTGAGAATAATGAAGACTATGTGTGAATTTAGTGGGGAAAAAAAAAAAAAAGAGAGAAGTGAATGCTGTTGTGTATTTCCATTTGGCCCGTCTGAAGACAAATTTTGTCTGAGAATTGGGTTTTCTACTTTGCTTATGGGTGCACTTGGTGCGTGATAAAGGTGGAGTGCTTTTCCGGTGTAAAGAACTTGTTATAATTGGTCATTCAAGAAAGCTAAGTCCGGAAAAGATGGAACCTTTAATGAAATGATGTTTTAATTTCCAAGGAATATTACATCTTCATGGTTGGAAAAGTATTGATCAAACAGAAATATTTGGCACTGAACTGAAAAATTAGAACTTTTGTTTCATAATTGCTGATTTTTAAGTTTGCAATCGCTTTTGATAAACAAGGTAAACCACAAATAGCAAAAAAGAAGACACTGGAATAGAGGTAGTTACAAGGTTCGAGCTTATCTCCTGTGGATCAAGCATATATCCGAATACTGCGTTACCAATCATTTATTCGAATAAAACTCTGATTCTTGCCCTACTATCTCAATTGTCATATCTAACACGAATTGGGATCAAGAAAAATAAGCTTCAGGACTAAACTGAGACCAAAAACTTAAGCTATGAAGAAGAGAACCCACAGAACCATCCACTCCGACATAGAATCGAGCATGTAGACACCAAATCAATGTCATATTATTTGACTTGAGAGGATCCTAGGTGGTTTATATTTTTATACAGCAGACAAGCTCCATTTCAACTCTTAGTGACAATTTTTCTGTGCCCGTGATAGTTGTTTATGCCCAACAGGCAACAGTGTGCCACCTTTTTCATCTTTTTCCACACTAGAGTTGCCGTTCCTTAGTGGCTTAGACCTTTATTGGGTTGTGCGAAGGCCCAGCCAAAGTTAAATTAATGGTTGGGTTAGACTTAGCTTTCGGATGTGACTCAAAATATGACCATGGAGGAAACTAAATCTTACTATAGTTTAGCTGGGCAGAGTCTGCTGATGGCCGAGTTGTATTTTTTTTTTAAAAAAAATTTTTTATTTATAACGCACGCACCCGGGGAGGGGGAGGGACGGGGTTCGAACCCACGACCGGGTGGACTCGCCGGTCAGGGTTTGACTCAGTGTCTTTAACCACTGAGCCAGGGCCCCCGCCCCTTGGCCGAGTTGTATTGGTTGGTGGAAAAACGTAAAGCTCGATTATTTTTCTTGTTTGTGAAAAATTCGTTCCATCTATTTTTTTATTAATTCTTTCAATACAATCATAGCAAAGAGAAAGGCAAAAGAGTGGGACCAAACTGAAGATAAAGAAATTTTGAATTGCCTTTTGTAATTTCAACAAAATCACTCGTATAAACACATGTGAAAGGAATAATGAACATGTAATATAAAAGGAGTATAATACAACAAATAAAAAATAATATTTTGGAAACCCAATATCCTATTTTAGTTTTCAGTATTTAATATTTTCCCTTAAGCTAATAGTTTATATATGTTAACCAAGCAAAATTTGCTCAATAACTTTAAATGTTATCTATGGGACAAGCCTTTTGTATGGAGGTTTATTAGCTAATCTTTCGTTTGGATGTTTATAGTTTTGACCCCTTCTTGAATCTTCTCTAGAATGAGGTGAAACTCACTTTTTATGTACTTCTTCCTTTCATAGAAAATAGAATTGAGGTAATATACGTGACTACCTTATTATCAAAAATAAAGAAACAAGCTCTTTCAATTTTGCTCGGAGGTCATGAAGTAGTCCAAATATCCAAATGATCTCACATATGGTGGACGTGATCTCAATATAGTGGATTGCTTCTTGGTCATTTACAAGATCAATAAAACTTCAAACTTTACACAATAACATGTTAGAGATTTCTTGGACATGGATCACAATAGGCAAAGAGCTCAAGTTTTCCATATCGACATAGAAGTAAACTTAGACTGAGTTAGCATTACAAATATTTTAGCACCTTTATGGTTGCATTCAAATGGGATTGTTTTGCAGCATACTTATTGAATTGACTAAAAATCTAAATAGTACGACTAATGTTAGGTTTGTTTATTGTGAGATAAATAAGATGTTTTACAAATTGTTGATAACTCAAAGGATGGTAGTGGATTTGCTTATGACAATTTCACTCCAACATCATATTATACTTTAGTGAGTTTTGTGTTTTGCTCTATAGGGATAATGATAGGTTTGCAAGCCAAAAGTCTTAATTGTGATATGTGGTTGATTGGGTGCTTCCATTGACTTAGACAAATACCTTTTTTGGAGTAGGTTGTTTCAATACACAAAATATGTTAGTAGATGCAAGTCTTTAATGTGGAAGCTTGAATATAAGTGCTTCTTGAGAGAGAGGATAATAGTTATTTCATTTTCTAGTAATTAAGATTTTATTAATATTTAATTAAGA
The DNA here is from genome assembly GCA_028551395.1 of Casuarina glauca. Lineage (NCBI taxonomy): Eukaryota > Viridiplantae > Streptophyta > Magnoliopsida > Fagales > Casuarinaceae > Casuarina > Casuarina glauca. Next base: position 30,064,091 of record CM052348.1, read on the forward strand.
GTTCAATGAAAGAGTTACCTTGGTTCTAAATGAAAGAGCTAATCATATTTGGGTTGTTGGAAGTCAAATGTATAATGGGGGTTAAGTAAATTTTTCATATCATTGTTGAGATGTTTGTTTGATGGTATAGAGACATTGTACAATTAATGAACTTTATATTCCTCCCAATTGCAAGACTTGAATGAAAGATCCATGGGTTTTTTTAGGATTACCAATAAGGAAGATATATGGACATCTATAACGTTTGTCGTAGCACTAGAAATAAGGAGCTTATTCAGCATTTAAAGAATGTGTTGGAATTGTTCCTAGTTAATGAAGGATGATTAAAGCATCAAGGGTTTGTAATGCAAGTTGGTGAGCAATTGAATTGCCTCCTTTCTTTTTTCTTCACTCCTTGAAGTGGCAACAATGTAATTTTTAATAGTGGTCCTTACCCTGGTTGGCCTTTTTGCAAAAATCACAAAAAAATTTATCACATCTCAATAGGACCAATTATGAGTTACGGGATTGCATTATCACCTTAACAATAATGCCTACAGATTTGTTGGGATACTTAACAAACTACATAGTCCCAACAAGAATAGATCATGCGCTTTAAGAAGTAGAGTATGCGTTATAACTATTATTAGTTATAGTTTCTAATCTAGCAACAACATCTAAAGGTCACTAACAACCTCCCTCATTTTCCTTTTACCTTATTTCCTCCCTCTCCCCTCCTGCCTCTTGTTGTTGCCTTAGTCTCTTTACATTCTTTAGTTACCCTAGTTGAAGATGATGCTTCATAGAACCCTTGCCTCTAGCACAACAATGGGCAGGATGACTGTATCTCCAAAGAGAGCATATTTGAGGGTGTTGATATGGTAATCTTCATTTCAAACTATGAACTAAAACAACCAACTGGGAGAAGGGGCTACATTTAAATGGTTGGAGGATTTTCATGAGTTGCAAGCAAAAAGAGTGATCCCCTATCATTTTTTAATTGTTTTATTATGGTGGAGGGTCACTTTAGTGCCCTCTAATGGCCTCTTGATGGTGTCAAGGTCATTTAACTCTCATGGTGAAGTATGTTTTTCTACCTAAGTTCAAAGAGGCCTTGGCAAATGCCACGTGTCAATTGGAGATTATCACACATTTCCTTGATATGGGGAAGCTTGATGGCAACCTTTTTAGAGAGATAACTCCCTACCAATGCCAAACAAGTATGGAATGGCATGTTTATTGACACGCAAGCTTGGGGTTGGACATTTTTGAAACAATGTTGTTGAGAAAGTTATCTTTTTCCTTTTTGCCAAAACATATTTTTCGGTGCCAATGTTGTTTTAGAGGTAAAGGTGAGGACTAGTTCTCGTTGATTGGAGGCGATAGTGATAAATGAAAAGGGGATTTGCCCTATAATCTAATTGAATGGAATATGGGTCTAGGTTGGACATTTGATTTGTGTAAAGAGAAAAATAATATGTGTGGGTATGGGTGGTTGGTGGATTTGGATTGGGTTGAGTTTGGGTTTGTAGATTATCCAAATTTTGTGCATTTTTTAACTTAAAGCTCCCTTTTTGGTATGATTTTGTTTGGCTTTTTCAAGAAGTATGCAACAAAAGAAGTATGTGTTTGGCTTTTGCAGTTTTTTGGTGATTGATTTGTTTCTAATGGACATACCCAAAAGCTAAAAGCTTTTTCTTTTTATTTTTTTAATAGGTTAGGAAAAGTAAAAATAAAAATAATAAAAGATGCTAAGGAACAAGAAAAGGCCAATTGAGACCTATAAAAAGTTTGTGAAAGCGACGCTCAAGAAAGTTGTTTTGGTATCACATCAAAGAAAAAAAAGGTAAAGGAGGTGTGTCATACCAAAGAGAAAGAAATTCTATATTCCCTTATGTAATTACAATGTAATGACCTATATATATACATGTGAAAGGAAACCAACTAACGAGAAATAATAAACACATTTTGTACAAAGATTAATATGTAATAAAGGAAATTTTTTCAAAAAAATCCATATGAAAAAGATACATGTACCCTAAGAAAATGAATTTAGATTACCTTAATTAAGAAGAGAAATAAAAAAAAAATATGGGGATTGCATTGCAGTAATTTCTCTCTCCTAGTTGATGAAGGTTGATTGAAGCATCAAAGGTTCATGATACAAGTTGGCTTGCATTGAATTGCGTCCTTTCCTTTTTCTTCACTCCCTCCTTCTTGTTAGGACCATATAGTTTGTTTAAGTATCCTAGCAAATTTGGAGACACTATTGTTAAAGTGATTAAAGAATAGGTCTTGCACTTTAATAATCAATTATAGCTTTTGGTTTATTGGTGGGGCTTAGTAATTGTAATAATTGGTATTAAATTGGGTCCATGGTTCAATTATGAGGGAAAGGATATGTTGAGACTTGGCAATATGTGTGATTTTATCAAGTGTTCCAACAACTAAGAAGGTAGTTAAGAAGTAGAGTATGTGTTATAACTTTTACTTATAGTTTTTGATCTAACAATAGCGTCTAAAAGTCATTAACCACCTCCTATCTATTCTATTTACCCTATTTTCTCCCTCTTCCCTTCTACCTCCCATTGTTGCCTCAGCCTCTTTACATTCTTTGGTTCCTTTAGTTGGAGACGATGTGTCATAGAACTCTCAACTTTAGCACTACAGTGAGCAGGATGACTGTATCTCCAAAGAAGGTGTATTTAAGGGTGTTAAGATGGTAATCTTCATGTCGCAAGCCTATTTTGGCTTTAAATTCATGTAATCGGGTTTGTCTTTTGTTGCTTAAAAACTTGGACAACCCATGTGTGGGCTTTGGCTATTTGAGTGTTTATGTAACTTAGTTTTTTTTAGTCTAGCCTTAAAACTTATTACTGTCACCAAGGACAAGAGGTCTTTTATGCGTGTAATTCCCTAATAAGGGAAAAATCGTGAATGGAAAAAGGGACTAACGAAATCCCCAATTTGGTTGTGTAGTTGTTGGTATGATTAGTGCTATGTCCAATAGTTGCAGAGGTGCCATGTCCCTATAGATGTGGAGTGTTGTGTTGTGTGGTTGTTTCTTTTGTTAGTTATTACTAAGAAAAAGAAGAAGAAGAAGCCAAATCCTAGCTTAGACCCCCTGCTGCAAGTGATCCATTCGATAAGGCCTATAGTTGATCCTGACTACTACAATTTGGCATCGAAGCAAGCTATGGCTGAGTTAGCCCAATCTTGCATAGAAATCGAGTGTCATTTCATGGAGAATGAACACAAGATGGTTGAAAATGTGCATCATATAAAGGACAAGTTAGATCAACGCGGAAAGGCAATTGAAAAATGATTTCAAGAATTGTTTGATAAGCTCCAAATGCTCATCCTATCCTTGGGGGGGGATATGTTGAGCTTGGCAATGTGTGTAGTTCAATCAAGTGTTCTAGCAAACTTTTGGTTGCTACTACTAAGGAGGTGGTTAAGAATTAGAGTTTGCGTTATAACTGTTAGTTATAGTTTTTAATCTAGCAAATACATCTAAAGGTCATTAACAACCTCCTCCTCTTTTCTTTACCTTATTTCCTCCCTCTTGCCTCCCTTTATTGCCTTAGCCTCTTTACATTCTTTGGTTGCCCTAGTTGGAGATGGTGCTTTATAGAACTCTCTCCTTTAGCCCTATAGTGAGCAGGATGACAATATCTCTTAAAAGGGTGTATATGAGGGTGTTGAGATGGTAATCTTCATGTCACAAGCCTATTTCGACTTTAAAATCACATAACCAAGTTTGTTTTTTCTTGCTTAAAAACTGGACAACCCGTATGTAGGCTTTGGCTATTATAATGTTTATGTAACTTGGTTGTTTTAGGCCTAGCCTTACAACTTATTACTATGACCAAGGACAATATGGTCCTTTTTGCATGTAATTCCTTAATAAGGGAAAAATTATGAATGGAAAAAGTGGCTATTGAAATCCTTAATTTCGTTGTATAGTTATTAGTGTGACCGGTGTTGTGTCCCATAGATGCATAGGTGCCATATCCATGTAGATGTGGAGCGTTATTGTATTATGTGGTTGTTTCCTTTGTTAGTTATTACTAGGAAGAAGAAAAAGAACAAGTCAGAATGTAACTAGGACCATCCGTTGCAAGCGCTCCATCCAGTAAGGCCTATAGTTGATCCTAACTACTACACTTCATCTCAAACTATGAATTGAAACAACCAATTGAGAGAAGAGACTACTTCTAAATGGTAGTAGGATTTCCATCAGTTGCAAGCAAAAACACTTATCCTTTCCCACTTTTTAATTGTTTTATTATGGTGGAAGGTTGCTTTAATGCCTTCTAATGGCTCTTTAATGGTGTCAAGGTCATTTAAGTCTCATGGTGAAATATGTTTTTTTGCCAAAGCTCAAAGAGATCTTGGCAAATGCCACGTGTCAATTGGAGATTATTGCACATTTTCTTGATATGGGGAAGCCGATGGCAACCTTTTTTAATAGACAACTCCCTATCAATGCTAAAAAAGCATGGAATGGCATGTTTATTGACCATCAAGCTTGGGGTTGGACGTTTTTGAAATAATGTTGTCGAGAAAATTATCCTTGTCCTTTTTGCCAAAACATATTTTTCGATGTTAGTGTTGTTTTAGAGGTAAAGATAAGGCTTGGTTCCCAGTGGCTGGAGGTGACGGTGATAGATGAAAAGGGGATTTGCCCTCTGGTCTAATTAAAAGGTGTTAAATTGTAAATTGTTAGTATTGGGTTGTGTATGTTATTAGGCCCCGGTCAATCCATTAGTGATTGGGTTTGGGCTTAATAAACTCGAGCCTAAAATTAAGGTAATTAACCTTATGTATATTTTATAATGTTTTTTCTTTTTCCTTAAGTAAGAAATTTCGGAGGAGAGTTCTCCCTAGATTTATGCCTCAATTTTGTTTCCTCATTAGTGTTTCCTTTTCTTAGATGGTATCACAACTAGGTTGAGGATTCCATGCTAAATCTAGTACATTGTTTCCTCTTCCTTGTATTACTTTTCGTCCTCTACTTGTTTAGAGCCAAGGTCGTATCTTGTTTCTTGATTTCTTGTTCATAGAGCAAATTTCTGTCCTGATCTTTTTCTTTTGTTCTTTTCAATCTCTTTTCCCGTTCAATTATTGGTCACCATCACCTTTACCATTTTTCGCTGCGATTTCATTCGGGAGCATGACCTCTGTTCAAAACAACACGTTTTGTCTTAGGGTTAGGAGCTCGTTTAGGTCAAATACTTTTTTGCCTTCTTGTCATCTCTTACCTAAATGCACCATTCTACTTATTTTTCGGGTCATATAGTTGAGTCTCTACCCGTGTATGTCACTTGGCTCGCAACCCGTTTGCTCACAAACTCTAAATGCACCATTTTACTTAACCTTCAATGCACACTATTTCATTAAATGATCTAAATGCACGTTTTGATCCCCAGTCAACCTACACCATTTTACTTAGCCATTGATGCACATTATTTCATTAAATGGTCTAAACACATGTTTTGATCATCCGTCCAACATGCATTGTTTCATTAAATGGTCTAAACATGCATTTTGACTCAAGTACGGGTGCATATTTAGTTCAATAGGTTTGGGTCTTTTAATCAGATCCTTACTCGATTAGACAACATGGGTCACATATTATGGTGAAGTCTCAATTCTTGTCGCCGCTGTCACTATCTCTAACCATTTTTGACATGACGAGTAGGCCATCTAACTCTTTTAAGGTTGCAAATCCAGTAAAGATCCATATATGATGTTTCTTACCACCGGTGATGTCTTTACTGCCATTTTAATCCCCCAATGCCTTATAGGATATGCTGATTACTTCCCTTGGGGACACAAGATGCTAATTACACTTGGTTCAAGGGATAAACTTGATTTTATAAATGGTAAGCTACCAAAACCTATTGATAAGAGAGAATCTGGATGAGTTGTTTCTTACCATCAATGTGCAAGTCTTTGGCAAAAAATGTAACATAATTGTGCTTTCTTGGTTAATGAACTCTGTCTTTCCTGAGATAGGGAATGTTGTTTCTCTATGTCTTATTACTTGTATTGTCTAGAAAATGTTGGAGGCACGATTTTCTAAAGTCTATGGTACTCGTTGGTATGATCTGGAACAATAAATTGGAAAGGTTAAGCAACAACCAAATATGTGGTTAAGTACTTTTCTCAGCTTTCTGATCTTTGGGCAAATTGGATAAATGTTTGCCGATGATCAAGTGCAAGTGTAACAACTGCACTTGCAATTTTTTGGCTTTATTAGCAACTGAGAGAAAATCTGGATGAGTTGTTCATTTTCTTCCTAGACTTTAGCCCATGTATGCTACAGTGAGGAGCAACATCACTTCATGCAACCCTATTCCATCTCTTAATAAGGTCTTCTTGTTGGTTACTAATGATGAGTATCAACACAGTCTACAAGTTAATAATAAGAGGACCTATTTATCTACCTTTATTGTGCAATCCCCCATGTCCTTTGGAGGGGCGTTTAGGACTAGTTGATGGGACAATCATTTGTCTGTGATTGGTAACTTAAGACACTTTTCCGGTGTTGGATTTGGACAAGGAAGGTTAAGGCATTTTTGTGAGTACTATCATTAGCCAAGATATACCAAAGACAAATGTTTTCAGATGATTAGGTTTCCTAATAGGCCCAAGAATCAAAAGAAGAAAGGTAGCAACACTAGTTTAGCACATGAAGTTAGTGTTGAATCTGACAATCCACCCACACCTTCCATGACTAGTGCAGCACCAATGTAGACAATTGCCCCTATTGGCCAAACTCTTACACATAGGCAATATCAACATGTGGTTCAACTTCTTAGCCACTTTAGGCCTACTGAGCCCATGGAAAACTTCACAGGTATGGTCTCTTCCTTGCAAAATTCATCTTTATCTAATTCGTTTATTGATTCAGAGGCGAGTGACTACATTATGTGTGATCTTACATGCATGAAAAACATTTGACATACACATCAAATCCCATTTAGATTAAATTGTTTGATAATAATAGTGTGATTGTCACTCATATTGGGACTATTCATATTTTTCCTTTCATCATACTCTATGATGTCTTATATGTGTCTTTTTTTAAATGCAAGCTTTTGTCCATTGCTAAATCTATCTTTGACAGTTCTTGTCACGTCACCTTTTACCCATGCTTTTGTTTTTCTCAAGATCGTTTGATTGGGATAGTATTAGGGCTAGGTAGGGCTCAGCATCGCTTATACCATTTAGTATCTCCAACAATTGCCACAAATTGGACAAAACAATTAGTTAAAAGAAGGGACTACATCTAAATGGTAGGAGGATTTTCACCAGTTGTAAGAAAAAAAAAGTGATCCCCTCCCACTTTTTAATTGTTTTATTATGGTGGAGGGTCACTTTAGTGCCCTCTAACAACTCCTCAATGGTGTCAATGTCATTTAACTCTCATGGTGAAATATGCTTTTCTACCTAAGCTCAAAGAGACCTTAGCAAATGCCACATGTGTTAGTTGGAGATTATCACACATTTTCTTAATATGGGGAAGCCGATGGCAACCTTTTTAGAGAGAAGCTCCCTATCGATATCAAACAAGCATGGAATGGCATGTCTATTGACATGTAAGCTTGGGGTTGGACATTTTTGAAACAATGTTGTCGAGAAAATTATCCTTGTCCTTTTTGCCAAAACATATTTTTCGATGCCAATGTTTTTTAGAGGTAAAGATAAGGCTTGGTTCCCGTTAGTTGGAGGTGACAATGGTAGATAAAAAACATATTTTCCCTCTAATCTAATTAAAAGGAATGTGGGTCTAGGTTGGACGCTTGATTTGAGTAAAAGAAAAATATGTGTGGGTATGGGGTGGTTGGTGGATCCAACTCTTATTTATTTTGGGTTTGGGATGGACTTGGATTTGGATTGGCTTGAGTTTGGGTATGTAGAATATCCAGATTTTGTGCATTTTTTTTTAACTCAAAGCTCCCTTTTTTTGCAAGATTCTATTTGGCTTTTCCAAGAAGTATGCAACAAAAGAGGTATGTGTTTTGAAACGTTTCTTGTTTTAGTTTTCTGGTGATTGATTTGGTTTCTAATGGACACACCCGAAAGCTAAAAGGTTATTTTATTTTATTTTTTTAACAGGTTAGGAAAAGCCAAAAAAAAAAAGATGCTAAGGAACAAGATAGTTGACATTCCCATCCTCTTGGCTAAAGTAAGAAAAACTATATGAGGGAGAGCTTCTTCGTTTCAAAATGTAAAATCCTCACAGGGAAATGTCATTTTGAGTGAGATTTGGAGGCTTCCAATCTCAATCTTTTCATAGTTGTTGAAATTTGTAATGTTGGGGTATGCCCCCCTACTTTTGTATACTACTTTATATTAATGCAAACTTTCATTTCAATCAAAAAATAAAAAATAAAATAAGGCCAACCGAGACCCACAAAAAGTTTGCGAATGCTACGTTCAAGAAAGTTGTTTTGGTATCATATCAGAGAAAAAGAAGATAAAGGAGATTTATCATACTGAAGAGAAAGAAATTCTATATTCCCTTATTAATTACGTTAAAAGGAAACCAAAGAGAGAAATAATAAACATGTAGTATACAAAGATTAATATGTAATAAAGGAAAAATATTCAACACAATCCATATGAAAAAAGATGCATGCACCCTAAGAAAAACGAATTTAGATTGCCTTAATTAAGAAGAGAAATAAAAAAAAAATATGGGGATTGTATTGTAGTAAGTTTTCTCTGCTAGACTCCCTCTTTTTTCTTTTTCTTTTTTTTTTCTTTTTTTTTTTGAGTCCTCTCTAAGGAAGTGCTTTCTGTCCTATTCTTTCTCACGGTATATGTCATTCCCTTCATTCGAATTCTCAATCGCTATATGGTCATTTTTGTAGTTATTTATTAGCGGACAACCGGGTCTTTATGGCTGATTATACTGTCACTTGCATGATGTTCAGCAACTTTTGGGAACCAATATTTAGCTCAAACACCAGGATAACCTTCGACGCAGATCATGTATAAAATAAATACAGCGTAACAACTTATTTACGCATTTAACACAGAGGAGTCTTTGGAAGTTGCACGAGTAACCAAAGGTGCCCCCTGACACATGCTGCAACAAAACATTAGGTAAATCCGGAGAAGGTGGAAACGTGAGTCAGTCAGTCTTGCCGGGACGGGCTTTCTGGCAAAAGAATGGAGTTCATGGCGGCTTTGGGTGGTTGTGGGCTGGATTGAGTATCATCATTTGGATCTTACCTGCAGCATTCAAAGAAACCAGTAACATCAAACAGTGTTATTCTCCGCCTGGAATTGGTGAATCAATGCTTTGCTGACCTAAAAAGAAATGAATATATATATATATATATATATATATATATATATGTGTGTGTGTTGTAAGGAAAAGGATTGTCTTTATGCGTCTTGTTTTGTGGCCACAGTGAAACCCCGAAAGTATCAGTTGGCGACCCCATATGATCGACCTTTGCCCCCCCATTAGATAAATCATATTCTTTTGGTGGTGGCTGTGTCGTGGGTCTCAGTAATTCACCGTAGAAAGTTAGGTATTACGTAGGAAAGTGTTGAGTAGTAAAGCAGGCGAAAGCCAAAGCCCAATACTTTAAAACTGAAAAGGAAGTGGAGAGATCACCACTTTTTGGCATGAAATCCGAACACGTTTTGAGGTCGGTGCCTGTCTAAATCAACTGACATTGCCTTGTCCCTTTTCCACCCCCCGAAGAAATGTACCTCTTTTGCTCAAACACCATTTGCCAAGACATCCTTACATGCACTCAAATGCTTTTGCTTTCCGGAAATAAAGTTTGCATAACTTTGATGGTTTTGCTTTGCTTTTTGTGCAGCCGGCAGACTTGAAAGTTGCAGCATACTGATCTCCTACCTTTGGGTCGTTCGAAGATCAGGAAATATATCTCCCGTGGGAAAGTCGGAAGCATTCTTTTCCTTGCCAAAACTAGTTTGCCATCACTAACTTGACTCGAAGGATTCTACTATTTTCAGCAAATTTTAAGCTCAAGCAAAACGGTAGGCGACAGGCAAAAACATTCACGAAACGAGATCAGATAAGTTCTCCCTTAAAAGACACCACATCATGGAGGAGATTCGACAGATGCACGGTGTTGGATTGAAGCAAAAAGGTGAACATGCATGGGGTTAGGTGAGCCTTCCTTGAATCGCGAGGTCCAAAAGCTCCCTAAACCTTTTACTAAAGAAAAAGGGAAAAGCTACAACTCATTAGTCTTCTTTTATCTTTTTCTTTTTAGAGTCGCTATTCCTTCATGCATAATTCTTAACAACCACCTAGTGAAAAAAAAATTCATCTAATCGAAGAGTAAAAATGTGACATTAATTTGTTTTTACCAAAAAATTATTTTTCTTGTAAAGATAAACTTCCCTATCTTTCAAAATGATATTTATTAAGAACATTTCTTATCAATATAAAACTTATTAACCACATCCTAATATATTCTATCATCATAATAGTTAAATTATCATAAGGGTGCTAAGAACAACTTGACTATGATGCCATATTAAAATGCATGTTATGAAATTCAAAAGTCAACTTAAAAATTAGTAAAACATATTTCATATAAACACAATTCATAATATATATATATATATAGTAATATAAAATTTATTAGCCATATCTTAATAGTATTAATACTTGGTTTGATTTGTTATAACTTTTATTTAATTTTAAATTCTTAAGATATGTTCAATATGTAAAAAATATCTCTTTTATTTAAATATAAAAAAATATTTATCAACTCTTAAACTAATGTTTATATTGAACTTTAAATTTATTTAATATGATATTAATGTCTAATTTAATTTCTTACAATTTTTGTTTAACTTTAAATTCTTAAGATACGATGCTCAATATACATGAGAGACATTTTTCTACTGCAATTAAAAGATATAATATTTTTGTTTAGTTCGTGCGTCCAATTATTGGCGTAGAAGTAGACGCATGGCAAGAGGACGAGCCAACTTCGTAAATATAAACGACCTTTTCCTTGAACATCAACGGCCGTTTTCGTAACACGTCAAATCTTTAACTTCATGTGCCGGCCAACACGACCTTTCCTTCCCACTTGACCTCTTTCCGCCTCTTATTTATTGCTTCTACTGCTTCAGTTAAGCTCTCCCGCTCCCTCTCTCTCTCTCGCTCTCTCTCTCTCTCTCTCTCTCTCTCTCTGGTCTCAACTGTTGTTGAAGTAATGGACCAGAAGCAATGGACCAGGGTTGGCATGAAGCACAACGCGTCTGAGTTGGATTTTCAGGAACTCATGAAGAAGATCACGAGCAGCAGTCCAGAGGTGATCGACGCCGAAACCCGAGACCGCGACGTCAAGGACGAGAAACCCGTCGAGATTCGCAGTCCGCCTGACGGAGACTCTTTTCCCGATGAATCCGGTGACTTATTCAGTGATTTTTCCTTCAATGATCCCGGCACCTTCCCTCTCAAAGCTCGGGTTAGTCTCTCTCAAACTCTGCTACTGTGGTCCTATGTTGCACATCAACGTCTGCTGGGCATACTGACGTGGAAAATAATTTATATTCATGATTTCTTACTTGAACTACTTCTTTTTATCTGATTTAGTTTATTTTCTAACAGATTTAAATTCTATAACATAATTGATGATTTAGTTAGATAATTTAGAGGTTACTCTGAAAAATGATAGAGAACGTATTGTTCTAGTCACTAATGAAGAAAAACCAGCTTTGTATGCAAACAGCATATAGCTGTGATAATTAGTCGAATAAGAACAAACAAATAGAAGAAATAGAAGAACAACAAGGACTTGTTCGTGAAAAGCCTAGTACCGAAAGGTGCCTTTTAATGGGTAGTTTATTTGTGTTTGGTGCAGTAATTGACATAGCCATAGTTCACAAGAGTCCATCGCTTTTGTCAACTTGGCCAATCGCTTTCATTTTCAAATAATTAACTGGGGTAGCATATCTAGGAATATCAGATTTGTAGAGGAGATCTTTTTTAAATAATAACATCAGGTTGTTGTTTTTCGGAACAATTTAGATCTTAAGATCACCATTATTAAGTTACCAACAGCAACAAAACGAACCTCGGTTTCATAATCTTGCAGTATGTTTTGCTGGTTTATGAACAGAAAAACTACTAATTTAAAAAAGTGGTGCTTTAGACACAGATTAAGTGAAAAGGTGGGCAATTTAAAAACCGCTAAATAAAAGTAGAGGTTTTAATCCCCAGATAAGCTCCAAGCGAAAGGTGGGCAAATTTGATAGACCAATTTTGAGTCAAAGTGGTGGCTTTCTGTCATTGTCTGAGTGATTGGTAACTGAAAATAAGACCGAAATTTGCGACGATCGATTGGTGTTGTTGACAATGAAAAACCAAGCGACGGTCATTAGGGCCAGTCTCTCTTGGGAGTCCTTTGTCGACTATTTTGGTTTGAGAGGTCATTTTCCATGATCAGCACCCGTCAATTTGTTCATGCTTTTGCAGGAAGGTTGTGTGGGTGTGTGTGTACTCGTATATGTCTCCTGCGTTTCTTTATTTTTGTACAAATTCGGGCATCTTGAATTTGTATTAAGTTATATATCTATGATTTTGAGCCTATTGGTGCATTTATAAGCACATCTACAGCTTAGTATGCAAAAATATAATGTGTGCTTTTGTTTGTGGTCACAGGACATATCGGATTTATTTTCTAGCATTTCGGCAATGGATTCTCGGTCGTCAATATGCGATATAATAGTTAGCAGTCCAATGTCAGCTAATAAACCAAAAGACAGAAACAACAAAGCACGAGTAGCTACCAGTGGTTCGTCGCACGAAGGATCAGACGACGAAGACATCGAGTTAGAAGCTGGTTCGTGTGAGCAAAGCACAGACCCCAATGACCTGAAACGTCTTAGAAGGTATTTTGATGTACTATACGAACTATGTTAGAGATCCTGGGTGGCTACTCATGGCCTAAACAACCCTGTACTGTTACTGTTTTTCCAGGATGGTTTCCAATCGAGAGTCTGCTCGGCGATCAAGAAGAAGAAAACAAGCGCAGCTGCAAGAGCTCGAGTTCCAGGTATACGATGTTTCCATTGTTTGCATTATCCGCTCAGAAGAAGGATAAAACTTAAAGAACAGAGAGAACTGTGAATATCCCAAGTGTTATACACTCAATGGTTCTGTTTCAGGTTGAACAACTGAAAGGAGAAAAAGAGTCTCTCTGCAAGCATCTTATAGAGGCTACACAGCAGTATCGAGTTGCGGATACAGATAACCGGGTCCTGAAATCAAATGTCGAAGCGTTAAGAGCCACGGTAGTTCAGCAGCACATCTATAAACTCGAGGACTTTCGTTTATACACAGAGGAATGTAAAACAGAAAGCTAATAGCTTCGTTTCTTATTTTAGGTGACTTTAGCTGAAGGTATGGTTGCTCGAGGCTCCTTGACCTGTAGTCTATATCAACTTCTTCAAAACCATCTAGGAACGTCGCAGTTACTCAATAACACAAGTCCGCACCGCGTTCCGAATGTCTCCCCGACCATCAACGTCCCCGGAGATGATGCCTCTTACGCCGGAATAACAGTTTCTGGGCAGAGCTCAGCCACTGGACTTGGACAAGCCAATATAGATAGCATTAATAATATTACAGCCAGACTCATAAGCGATGCTGTAATTAATGAAGACGCAACTGCGCTATTTTAAGCTTCTGTGATGCACAAATTGTAGAGGTCCTGGCTGTGTTGCTGTGTTGCAGACTAATGGCTGTGTAGAGCACGGATATGATATAGAGTAAAAGCTAAGCGTTGTATTCAGTAGTTTGTCATCATTTTGGACTTTACGTGTTCTTAAAACACTGCAAATTATTTGGCCAGGATCAGGTAAATTATAGAGCTTTCAACTTTCACATCTCTTTTTTCGGCTATTTCATGGTAGTTTCAATTTAATTTCTCATGGGGTTTACAAGAGAGAGAGAGCTAGCATGTCGGCCAAATTTAGAAACAATATACAATTAGCAAGAAGAAAGAAAGAAAATCAATAACAATTCCTTATAAGATGTGGGTAACATCTTGCTTCATCATTAACTCAAACTCACTGAAATCTACCTTCCCGTCCAAGTTCAAATCCGCAACCTTCACCATCTTCTCAATCTCGCCCATGTCCCACCCGTGGTCCAATCCCAGGCACTCCAGCACCCTCTTCAGCTCCACTGCCTCTATATACCCATTACCATCCTCGTCGAAAATCTTGAAGGCTTCGTATAGCAGCTCGTTGCGCTTCGAGGCATCCTCCAATCCGGCAAGCACCTCCTCTACCGGCACCTCCTCGTCGTCGTCGTCGTCGTCTACGCCTCCTTGACCTGGTAGCTCGAAGCCGGACATGTCTTCCTCATATCCAGTACATGCCAAGCCAAGCTTCTCGACCACTCGCCGTGCCTTCTCCTTCTTGATTCTTCCATTGTTTTCCATCCCAAACACAGTGACCAAGGCGCGAAGCATTGACTCATCAACTTTGCGACCACTCTGCGGCTCACAAGCGGGATGGTCTTCATCACAGTGAGCTCCCGAGCTTCGTCTTGAGGTTCCAAACACATGAATCCAATCTGTGATGCCCATTTTCGGACTGTAAGATCAGAACCAAAAACTGTGGTGCTTGAATATTTTTTGTTGCACAAACAAGAAGCTCCCTTGGTTGATGTCCTTCCCCACTAGTCCCCAACTATTTATAGTTGAGGCCATCACACTCTACCCTCGATGTTTATCTAAATCCCTGGAATGCCATGGGATGCAACGAAGCTGATTGACCTCACTGATCCCGCAGCTGGCAGATGGAATTGAATATTAAGAGTTGGATGCAGATGTATCCTTGCATTAAATTATGGTCGGAGGATCAAAGGAGATGTAAATTTGCTTGTCTAACGTTCAAAAAGTGAACCTTTTTGGAACTACAAAACCCCAAGCAATGGTGATTATTGGAAATTTAAATTAATTACTTAATTTTTAGGAAACTCCGGGCCCAATAATAACTTGGTCAAGATCCTGACTTGCGAGTTGTAATGAGATATCTGGCTAATTTGTAACCTTTTTGACACTTGTAAAGAGGCATTTTTTCATTCTGACTGTGATCTCCATACAAAAGTCTACGCACGGCACGACTTTGCATTTCTGGGGCCTATAGAGGTGTTACAGCTCATACCCATACCAGAGAAATTCAAGCTTTAGAGCTGGTAACACAGCTTGATAGGTTCTGATTTTTTAATGTTAGAAGATGCTGGACAGGCTAGTCAAGTTCTTCTACTGATTAATGGAGCAGCTTCCTGGAAGAATGGAGGGTACTACTTTCTACTCTCGCGGATTCGATTCATCCAAATCAAATCAAATGGGGAACTATTAGTTTTTTAAAAAAGATGGCAGAAACCGCGTTTTGTAGTTGTACTGCCGAGTATTATACTGGTTAATTATTGTACTTCTTCTGCACGGGTTGGCTCCTCACCTCACGTGGGTCGACCACTACGAGAGTTTCTTATTTTCTTATTTCCTTCCGCAAATTCGGTATAGATGGGAAATATGATAATCATCTTCGTGGTACACATTGCCCCTATCACTAGTAGACTCACCAATCAAGGGTCCTCGCCAATCAAATGTCTAACCCAATTATCACTAGGGTAAGGGAGTCTCCTTCTCAACTTCATTAGCTAATCTAAGATTATTTCAATCATATAATTGGAATACACCATTTTGGATAGATAGTTCTCTTAAGGTTGTTGAATCAGGGGTAAAAAAAAGAAGTTAAGTTAGGTGCATGGAAATTCAAGAAGCAGTGACCAAAGTTTTGATACGTGTACGCAACATGTCTATTTACAATTATGACCTTGACAGTTTCCATTGGTATCACAATTGGCGAGCAAAGTTGACTGTCCAAATACATAGAGCGGGTGCAACATTGTTAAGGGAAAAAGCTTTTTCATCCTCGATTAATCAGAGGTCTAATCATTTTCTTGAGTCCAGTCTAAGTATGTATATACTATGTCGATTTCCTTTGGTATGAGAATAGCCAGGAAAAGCATTTCCTGAGTTTGAACTTCCAAGGTATTTAGCACACGTAGCAACATTGTAAAAGGAGGAAAAATTTTTTCCATCCTCAATTAATCATAGGTCTCTCATGACCACTTTCACTGAACCTCAAGTAGTCCTCTGGCACTGGGATATTCAACTCCGAACAAACAAACTGAACGATCTTTCCAGTAGTACCGCCTAAGGACATTTTGTTCAGGGTCACAGCAATAGCAAATCGATTGTTCTTATCAGCAAAGCCCGTTGATCCGCCAATTCCTGAATGCCCAAATGCGCCAAGGGACCCATCCTTTGAGCCGAACCGCTTAAACCCTAAGCCGAAGTTCCCATTTGGCAAAGCCAAGTTTTCATATTCACCTAAGCCCAAGAATACATCGTGAATTCTGGGATTGTTGAAAAGCCTACCGGTGGAACCCTTTGGAAGACTACTATCTTCAATTACGTCAGTCGCATGCGGGCTTTTGCTGGCGGAACTAGCATTGAGAAGCCTGGTAGAAACGTCGCTGTCGGCATTTCTGTTTTGGCTACCGTTGTTCGGTTTTTGCTCAAATTCATCAGCTCTCTTCGTTGAAGCAGCAGCTTCCTCCTTACTTCTGCTACTTCTCTGCCTTCTCAAGGCCTTTTCAGTAGGAAATTTGGGGATGTGGGGATGGCTGCCAAGTTGGGGCTTGGAAAAAGAGGAATGAGGTTGAGGTATCACACCACCATCAGCTAGCGCTGCATAGTAACGTGCAAGAGCACGGGCTGAGCAATGTCCATTAGCAGAAGGTATGACGGCGCGGCGAATGTTGAGCATGTTAAACAGAGCCGGCAGGGTGGTTACCCTTTGAGCAATTTCGCCTGCCTGGAAGGTGGAGGGCATGTCAGGACGACTGGTGATTCCTGCGAGCTTCTGCAGATCCTCTGTATCTAGCGTGAGTGTTGCAAGTCGAGATTCAACTCCTGGAGAGGTCAATAGTGAATGATGATAAGGAAGATCATACCAACCAATTAATCACTAACACTATTTTTTCCCCATAATTTTCATACCATCAATCCAAGTATTCAATACATCCTTAAATTAATAACAGAATGTCAAATAAGTTCTAGTGCAATGTAAATGATAATTATGTGTAGAAATATATAATAATTTCAAAATAATTGGAATAGATTGTTGACCACTTGCCTGGAGGAATTCCAACATATAGCTCCCCTTCAATTTGGAGGGGATGAATGAAAACTTCCTCAAGAATCTCTTGAAAGTTTTTCCCAGAGGCATGCTGTGATATCCAAACAAAATGTAAGAGCACGAGACAAAGTTGGTTCGGTACAGGAAGGAAGTTCACAAGAATAACAAAGTTCTTAGACCTCTCCTAATCGAATGACCCGAGTGTCTTGCCTCAAGGACTGATACGAAAGATTACTATTACTGACAGCCCTCTAAGGCAGTCTTCCTGTCAATACAAATCACCTTTTGCCAATCAAAACACTTAGAAATGTCAGATATCACAGGATATCTGACGGGTAGACCATCAATTTCTGACATAAAGAGAGAGAGAGAACTAGAATCTACTAGAAAAACGAAGTGGGGATCACGAATCATGTAAAAAGCAGTAAAAGAAATACTGCTAACTCAAGCCTCGTCTATACCAGAAGTTCACAAGAATAACAAAGCTCTTTTACCTCTCTCCTATAGTCCTGCCACTACAAATCACACTGACAATCAAAACACATTAAGCACATCAGAAATCATAGGATATCTGACAGATACCTGATCCACTACTGACAGAGAGACAGAGCTAAATTTATCAGACCAACGAAGCCAGGATCATGCATCGTGTAGAAAACAGCAAAGAAAATACTAAGAAGGCTTAAGCTTCCTCATTATTATCAAGGAAGAGTCAGACCAAGGACTCCAGTTTCACAATGTCTAGGGATATTAGACCATGCTATTTAATTGAGATGGAAAGTGTCCTGCAGAAATCACTTAAAATCTTGATATATCAATACCAGGTTAATAGTCAGCAGGAAGGAATTAACCACTTCAAGCACCAGTGCAGGGGAAGCAATACCAAACATGATAAATAACTAGGATAACCCTAGATCATCCTAAGATCCACACAGAGGATCAAAGCTCGGGTTAGAGATTAGATAGATTGACAGGGCATAAAGTTATATTCTGACACGTTGGTAAGAAATTATACCTCAATAATGCCACCACATAACCAGCCAAAAGATAGATAGTGATACAACTGCTCCTTGCCAGGTTCAGTCTCAGGCACTGACATGGCAATACGATTCAAACATTCATCCCAGTCTAACATTAGTAGAGGATTTTCTCTAGCAATGTCTGCCAAAGCATTGTGAAGACCAGATGTATGGTTGAGCACATGATGGACCTAAGAATAAACAGAAACAAATAAAAATGATAACTAAGAATATCAATTGATCTTGGGTACTCAGGACTTTCGGATAAAATGCAAACCTTGATGAGATCTTTCCCATTTGATCCAAATTCTTGCCAAATATTTGCTACATTTTCCTCAAGTTTCAGCTTACTGCACAATAGAATGTTCAGAAACAAACATTAAAGCCAGAAATTTTACTAATTAGGTTGTATGCATTCGTTAGTATGCAACGTCGCATTGATATCTATCTGATCTTACACAACTGAGAAAATCCCTCTTCTACCCCACCCCCGCTTTTCAAAAAAAAAAAAAACCAAAAAAAAAAAAAAATTTAAAGGAAAAACAAGAACTATGCCCAAGTCTGATCAAGACT
>CM052348.1:30083399-30227582 GCA_028551395.1 Casuarina glauca
GTTGGGGGCCGAGAAACTCATTCTTCTGACCGATGTGCCTGGAATTTTGGAGGACCGCGAGGATCCAAATGTTTGGTGAAACAGATAAGTATCAGTGGAGTGAAGAAGATGATAGAGGACGGAAAGGTCGGGGGTGGGATGATTCCGAAGGTGAATTGTTGCATTCGATCGCTTGCACAGGGCGTGACGACTGCGAGTATTATTGATGGGAGGCTACCACACTCGCTGCTCTTGGAGATTCTGACCGATGAAGGCGCTGGAACTATGATTACTGGGTGAAAAACAAGCATTGGATTTATCATCTTTCTTCTGGTTTTATCAATTTGAAAATTCATATTAGTTAAGCAGATTGGATGTTTAAAAGTATTTGACGTTGTGACATTAAGATTTACCAATTTGTTTACAATATTTAATAATTGATGCTGCAATCTCATAAACCAGAAGACTTGGAAAGACTAGGTCTCCTGTTGGGACTTGTATGGTGCTTTGCCAGTAAGCCAAATATGCGAGAGATGGTTTTCTTGTGATGCGAACTTCCATGTTTATTAAGGTCCTCTTGGTCACATTTATGCTGTTATCATTGTGAAGCTTGTTTATCGGCCTCCGACACAAATCATTTGGGGATCTACATGGTTATTGTTGTTCATATCCTATTATTCCCATAGCCAAGTTTACTGCTGCACAACAGTTGAACTTATTTAATCAAACAAATGAATTGCAGTTTTAATCAAACAAATGAATTGCAGTTATCTGTGTTCTTACTTTTCTGCCTCTTTGCCCCTCTCCCATGTGGAAACTTTGGAAAGCTCAATACCGAGTGGAACAAGTTTACTTTGTTCTTACAATAATATAATGAAGCGGAATTAAAGTGATGTTTAAAAATTTGCATTATATAATTATCTCTGTGTGACCGTCTTTAAAATTGGCAGGATGACTTTTTCAAAAACTAATTTCATGACAGACGATGTCGTTTAAGCCAAGAGAAGAGAGAAAGAGAGAAAAATGTCACAAAGGGAGAAAAAGAGCATGGAGAAGAGAACCTCTGAATTGATTAATTAACAATATACAAGAGACGTCCCTTTATAGTGTAGGGATTTACAAGTATGGAAATGAACAAATAAACAATCAAATAATTTCCTACTAATTACACAGATAATTCCCAAATTTGACTTCGTTATATGGAAAGTATAATCGCTCAATATAAAGAAATATAAGCACGTATCTCCAACACTCCCTCTCAAGCTGGCGGCTTTGGTGGCTTGTAGACATCAAACACGCCTAGCTTGTTTAACATATACGTGTGTTGTCTGTGACAAAGAGCCTTGGTGAAGATGTCGGCGGCTGCTCCGTAGTCGAATTTCTCTTGTCTTGATAATTCTTCTTGAATCTTATCTCTCGTAAAATGACAATCTACCTCAATATGTTTTGTCCGTTCATGAACCAAATTTGAAGCGAGTTTGAGATCGGCATCATTATCACAGAATAGAAGAGTGGGACCTTTGACGTAAACTCCTAGATCCCAAAGAAGGCCTCTCAACCAGATAACTTCACATGTGGTCTTAGCCATGGCACGATAGTCAGACTCGGCGGATAACAGAGAAACAGTATATTGTTTCTTCGTCTTCCAAGATAGCAAAGAATTTCCAAACTTTACACAGAATCTGTCGTCGATCTTCTGCTCATAGGGCAAGTGGCATAGTTGTGTCACAATAAGCTGTCATTTCCATGTTGCAGTTTCTAGATAAAAGAATTCCCAAACTTGGACATCCTTTAAGTATTTTACTACCTTCAAGGCTGCATTCATGTGGGACTGTTTCGGATCATGCATGAATTGACTAAGGATCTGGACTGCGTAACAAATATCAGTCTCTTCATGGTGAGATAAATAAATTTTCCAACCAAACGTTTGTAAATTATGGGATCCTTGAGTGAGGGTCCTCATCTGGAGGTGACATTCCCACATCATACTCAGGAGTGGTGAGATTCAGATTTTGCTCAAATGGAATGATGGCAGGCTTGCATCCTGATAAACCAGCCTCAGAGATAATCTCCAAAACGAACTTGCGCTGGCTGAGGCAAATTCCTTTATTTGAACGAGCAAATTAATGCCGAGGTAATACTTAGGAGGTCCAAATCCTTTATGTGAAAAGTAGAGTGTAGGAATTTCTTGAAACGATCAATAGCAGGGAGATCATTACCCATGATTAAGATATCATCAACATAGATCAATAAGTAGATAGATGAGCCCCCTTTACGCCATGTGAATAAGGCATAGTCATGCCGAGATTGCTAGAAATCGGCAGAGAGAAGAGCAGAAGTGAACTTTGCATACCATTGGTGAGAAGCTTGTTTAAGACCATAAAGGGATTTACGAAGACGACAAACCCGAGACTCCCCCTGTCGGCGTAATCCCAGGGGAAGGTCCATGTAAATCTCCTAATCCAGATCACCATGAATGAAAGCATTATGGACATCCATCTGATGGAGAGACTAGTTGCGAAATGCAGCAACGGTAAAGAATGAACGCCCGGTACCTTCCTTAGCAACAGGAGAGAAAGTATCCTGATAATCGAAACCTTCCTGTTGGGTGTAACCTTTGGCCACTAGACAAGCCTTGTACCGTTCAATGGTCCCATCAGCCCGATATTTGATCTTATAAACCCATTTGCAGCCAATGGGTCGCCGATGAGAAGGTCGAGGAACAATATCCCAAGTGCGATTATCAGCAAGAGCACGAAGTTCATCTGCCATGTCGGCTTGCCATTTGGGATCGGTAACAGCCTCATGATAAAATTTGGGTTCTTCTTCGGCAGAGATGCGACTGATGCAACAGAGATGATCGGGTGAGAGACGGTCAAAGCCGGTGTATAAGGAAATAGGGTAACGAGTGCTGGTCCCGGGGACGGAGGAACAAATGTAATCCTTCGTCCAAGTGAGGGGACGAGTAGAACGGCCAGAACGGCGTGGTGCTGCAATAAGAGATGAGGTCGAAAGAGAAACAACAGGAGGCTACTGATAGGGAATAATAGCCAAGGAATCATCAGGAGCAGTGGCAGGAGAAGGAGGCACATGAGGCAAATCGGACCGGGAAACAGGATCAGATAGTGGCGGTGCCGCAGGTAAGACTGGGGGAACACTTGGAGCAGAAGGCCCAATCAAAGGCAATAAATGAGGCTGTTCATCATCAGGATCAAATAAGAAAGGCCGAGGTCCGAGAGGGGGCTCGGAGGGGCCATCCGATGACAACTGGAAGGGAAAAGTATCTTCATGAAAAACCACATCTCTACTGATAAAGAACCGATCAGTAGAGGGATCATAAACACGGTACCCTTTCTGTAATGAAGGATAGCCCATAAAGATGCAGCGGGTGGCGCGAGGGCCCAACTTGTCCCGATGCCCAACAGTAGTAACATATCACAGACAGCCAAAGACATGAAGATGACCAGTGTCTGGTGGCTTTCCAAATAGAAGGGCAAAAGGAGTCTGTCCATCAAGCACACGAGACGGCATGCGATTAATGAGGTAAGCTGCAGTGATCACACAATCGCCCCAAAATTGGTCGGGAATGGTGGCTTGGTATTTGAGGGCCTGGGCAACTTCAAGAAGATGTCGATATTTACGTTCGACAACCCTGTTTTGTTAGGGGGTGTAGGTGCAGGAGCTCTCATGGAGAATACCATGAGAGTGGAAGAAGGAAGAACAAGCGTGGTTAAAAAATTCATGGACATTGTCCGTGCGAACACGCTGAACAGAAGTGTGGAATTGGGTTTGAATGAGGGTAAAGAAACGAGTGAGATGGGTCAAGATGGACATTGTCCGTGCGAACACGCTGAACAGAAGTGTGGAATTGGGTTTGAATGAGGGTAAAGAAACGAGTGAGATGGGTCAAGACTTGAGATTTGTATTGCATGAGAAAAATCCAAGTACCTTGAGAGAAATCGTCAACAAGGGTAAGGAAGAAAGGAGAACCATCACGATGGGGGGTGTGATAGGGTCCCCAGATGTCCAAGTGGATAAGGGAAAAATGGGAGGTGACACGGGAAGTGCTAGAGGGAAAGGGAGTGCAAGATTGTTTGGCGAGGGGACAGATGGAACATTTCGGAGATGGGTAGGAGGCGCTATGACCCAAACGTTGGTGAAGCAAAGAAATATTATTATTATGAAAATTCGCATTGCAAAAGGTGCCCTTGGATGGGGAAATACAATTGGAAAAATTAAAATTTGCTGGAAGGGAAACCCAAAAATAAAGGCCTTGATGGACACTACCCAAGCCCATCAGTTTGCCAGTCGAACAGGCCTGAAAGAGACAAATAGTGGAATCGAGAATGAGTCGACAATTATTATGAGAGCAAAGTTTGGAAGCAGATATGAGATTAAATTGGAACTCGGGGACATAAAGGATATTTTTGAGGGTGAGATGAGCACTAAGAATAACATCACTAGTGGCAGATACGGAAGTAAGGTTGCCATTGGGAAGACGAACGGACATGGATGAAGGATTGGGATAAATGGTGGAAAAATAATTTTTGTTGCAAATTATGTGATCATTAGCACTAGAATCAATAATCCATGCAGTCGATGTAAGTGAACTGGAAAAACAAAAGGAAGTACCTGCAAAACTGGCAATTTTATCAGGGGCCCCGTTTGATTGAAGGCCTGCATAATTTGTTGGACTTGGGCCTCAGTAAGCAAGAAATTAGGCCCATCAGATGAGGTGATGGCATTTGAGAAAGCCTTAGATTCAAATTGATCACGATCAGGAGGCTTGCCATGCAATTTCCAGCAAGGATCTTTAGTATGATTGCACCGTTTGCAATAATCACAAAACAAATTATTTGGACCGTTGGATCGGCCGCGTGATGCAATCAGGCCATCAGATCGGCCCGAATTGAAGGAAGATCGCGCACCGTTGGATTGCTTGACTGCGGGTGCAGTGGTCACGTGCGGCAAGCCGTCGGATGGAGGCGTGAGGTCAAATGAGCGAGAGCCGTCCGATTTAGGGTTTTCATCTGGACCGTCTACGCTAAACAGGGGGTAGCGCGAAGCGGTCTCAGAAGCCCCAAAGACTGAATTTGCGAGAGAGCCGCTTCTCCCACGAGAGGCGAGAGCTCTCTGAGAATCAGTCACGCGACAAGCCAAAATCAACGAGTTGCCAACCCGAAGATATTCCAATGAGGCCAATCGTTGGTTCTCTTCCTGGACAGCCAAATGATAGAGACGACGCAACGACGGCAGAGGCTCCATCGTTAGAACCTGCGATCGGAAAACACTGTAAGTTTCGTTTAGGCTCAAAAGAAACCTAATAAGCCGATTTTGTTCATTGATCTTTTGATATTGCCGCAAGGTCGAGTCGGGACCCTCAAGGGTTTCTTCGGCCTGGTCACGTTCGTTGTAAAGAGCAGCGAAGCGATTGAAAAGGACGGCGACAGACAGGTTCCCTTGTTGTAGATCGACCAGAGATTGGTCGATTTGGAACAATCAGACGCGATCCGTGCTCCTATACATCTCCTAAATGCTATCCCAGAGAATCTGGGCATCTTCGATGAGAGAGAGGCCGGCGGTGACGTCCGGCGAAAGAGTGTTCCCGATCCACGTTCGCACGAGCTGAGAACATTTTCGCCATTGGCGAACAAGGTGAGGGGCGGACGGGAGGGGCACCGAGCCGTCGAGAAAGCCATCCTTGTCCTTGGTGCTGAGGGCGGGATGGAATTCGCGTGCCCAAACAGAATAGTTGTCAGCGCCGGTGAGAGGATGAGGGACGAGGTGAAGTTTGGGACCATCGGAGACGGCGGTGAAGAGTGGATCACCTGGTTCAGGGCGACCGCCGGTGGCGGCGGCAGAATAGGGAACGACAAAAGGGAACGGGTAGGGATTGCTACCTGACGGGTAGGGATTGCTACCCGAACCCGTAAAATCTGACCCAGTGGGTTGACCCGGGTTCGGAAGGGGAATTGGAGGGATCCGGCCCGGTCCAGTGGGGACTTGGGTCGGAGGAGACAGGTCAAGCCCAGGTGGCAGGGAGGTGGAGGTTGGGTAGGGGTGTGGCCCAGTAGTGGACTGGGTTTGGTAAGGCCCAATACCCTGTGGGAGATAATAAAGGGTCCAGTAGGGCCAGGGAGTGGGTGGCAGAGAGGAGCCCAGACCAGTGGGGTCCGAAGCTATGGAGACAGAGGGCCCAAAGGAGGAGGGGTTAGTGGCGGTCGGCAAAGGGATCAAACCTGAATCAGAGGGGTTTGATTCGGGAGAAGGAGGAGCATACGTGATGTCCTCGATGAGAGGTTCATCTGAAGTAGCAGCGAGAGGATTGGTGGACTTGGGCATGGTGATGGTAAAATAAAAGGTAAAGTGTTTGCTTTTTTTGTGTTTAGCTTTGGTAAGAGTTGATTTCTGATTTCCACACCGGAGGGTCTAATGTTGTGATGCAAGTTAGCAATGCACAACACGAGAGAAAGAGGAAAAAAAATGAAAATCAGAGAGAAGAGAGTGCGGAAGCGAAAGGAAAGATGGTTCTTGATACCATGTCACAAAGGGAGAAAAAGAGCATGGAGAAGAGAACCTCTGAATTGATTAATTAACAATATACAAGAGACGTTCCTTTATACTGTAGGGATTTACAAGTATGGAAATGAACAAATAAAAACAATTAAATAATTTTCTACTAATTACACAAATAATTCCCAAATTTGACTTCGTTATATGGAAAGTATAATCGCTCAATATAAGGAAATATAAGCACGTATCTCCAACAAAAAACGAACATATGTTAAATGAACTGTCACTTTCCTTCGTCCCCTGGAAATGACTTTTGCGAGAACCAAACGCTCGTTTTCCTGAATTAACGACGTTCCGTCAGCAGCCAAATCTACAAACTCAATTCGTTTCTTGTCCTGGACTCCAGGCCTGTCTGCTCTCATGCCTATGCCGGCTTCTTCATCAAGCTTCCGTTGCCAAATGATTTCTCAAAATCGCGAAGAATGATACAGCTACTGTCATCCCATGCACTGAAGCCCAAAACGAAGCAATTGTTTTCGCTTTCTGAGTTTTTTCTGGTTCTCTGGCAATGGACAAGGAGACCGAAATCCTTTCACGCCTCGTCACGAATCACCTCCACCTAGCTCAATTTGAACCCCTTCGAGTTGTTCTCCTTGCGCTCCGGGCGTGGAACCCCGAGCTCGCTCTCGCGGTGCTCCAAACCATCGTCGCCCGCTCCAGCTGATTTGAGAACATTCTGTGGTCACCCTCATGCCCATCCCCACCTCTCCTCACTTACTTGGCCACCCTTGAGCTCCTGCAATTTGATAATGCCTCGTCGGCTTGGAATTTCGACCCTGAAACACTCCGACTATGCGCCGAGTTCTTGCTGCTAGTGCAGCATCTGATTAACCGCATGTCGGAGAGTCTGCGAAAGAACGTCAATTTCGAAAGCATAGAAAAGGATGCTTTGATCGAGAACGAGGGTTTGGATGAGCGGGTGGAAATGGTGGACAAGAGCGAGGATTTGAGAGACACGATTGGTGATTTAAATGATTGCGTGCACGTATTGGATAGGGTTTTAGAATTGGGTATCAGGAGGATAGCGCCGGTTGTTGATGACGACGACAATGATTGGACTGATAGACCTGCTAGTTCCGTTGCGGATCACCTAGTGGAGGTTTCATGTATACCTCTTCATCTAGATCTCATTGTAGGAAAGCATTGTTTACATCCATCTGATGGATGTCCCATTAATTCTGTGTTGCTAACGAGATAGCGCATCTGATGAAGATGTGTTTTACCACCGGGGCAAAAATCTCATGGTAGTCCACTCATTCTTTCTAACTATATCCTTTTGCCACTAGTCTTGCTTTATACCTCTCTACTGACCCATCTGCTTTGTGCTTTATCTTATACACCCATTTACAACCGATGGGTTTTCTTCCTCGACGTAAGTCCACTAGCTCCTATGTATTATTTGCTTCCAATGCCCTAATCTCTTGTTCCATGGCTTTTTGCCATCTAGGATCGCCAATTGCCTCATGGTGATGCATTGGTTCAACATCAGTAGATATAGATGCAATGAAATGTTGGTTGTCCAATGGTAAATGGTCATATGAAATGTAGGTCGAAAGAGGATAGGCTGATGATTCTGTTTCTGCTACATTGATGATAGGGCATAAGTAGTCTTTCGACCACAGAGGAGGTCTGGTGTTCCTAGTGGGACGTCGAGGGATTGCATGTGGATGTGGTTCAGGTGAATTGTTTGATGTGGGTATGGTTTCATCATTAGAGAATATGTCAAGTGGTTCAGCTGAAAGTGGTGGTGGTATATCTGTATAGTGGCTTATAGGACCAGTTGAAGTGGGAGATGAATGTGTAGGGTTATAAGGTACCTCAAATTCATGTATTTCTGGAACCTTTTGAGCGAGTTCCGTCAAAGGTACCTGCATGGTAGGATGTGATTTGGCCTCTACTTGTAAAAAGGAAAGATATCCTCGTGGAATTTCACATACAAAGAATCTATCCTTTTCAGGGTCGTACAATATGTACCCCTTCTGACCTTGAGCATATCCCATGAAAATGCTAGGGCTTGCTTGGGGGGTAAACTTATCCTTTGGTCCTACGGTGGTGGCATGACATAAACATCCAAAAATTCTAAGATGTGCGAATTTTGGTGATTTTCCAAAAAGTTTCTCGAAAGGTGTGATTCCATGCAAAACCGTGGATGGCATCCTATTGATAAGATAGGTTGTAGTAAGTATGTATTCCCCCCAAAATTTGTCAGGCATTGAGCTCTGAAATTTCAAAGCTCGCGCCACGTCTAAGATGTGACGATATTTGTGCTTTACGACACCATTCTGTTGTGGTGTGTGTACACATGAACTCTCATGCTTGATGCCTCGAAAGGTGAATAATTGTTTTGTGTGCTGATTGAAGAAATCAAGTGCATTATCTGTTCTAACACACTTGACTTCTGTGTCAAACTGGTTTCTTACCAAATTTAAGAATTCCTCTAGTTGTGAATATGTTTTACTCTTGACTTTCATCAAGAATGTCCAAGTTTCTTGTGAAAAGTCATCGACTAGTGTGAGGAAGTATCTTGACCCATCATGATTGGGGATTTTGTATGGTCTCCAGACATCTATATGAACTAGGTTAAAGTTCCGTTGCGCAATGTGATTGCGTGTAGGAAAAGAATTGCGAGTTTGTTTCACAAGTGGGCAAATCATGCAAGGCTCATGTTTCGAGAATTTTACAGATTTGAAATCATCAATATATTGAAATTTTGTATCAGACATATGTCTGAGTCTACAATGCCAAAGTTTAGAATTTAAAATATTACATGTTGATATTGAATGCTTAAAAGTTAAAACATGTCTTGAAGGCTGAGATACATCATTCCTATATGGACATGCAACAAAATAGTAGATGCCATTTCTAACCCTATCGAGGCCTTTGACTTCACTCGTCCAAAGGTCCTGAAAGACACAAAATTTAACATAAAATATGATGTGACATGTATTTTCATGGCAGAATTTTGAGGCAAATATAAGGTTGAACTTAAAATCAGGAGAATATAGAACTGTGTTCAATTTCAATGTTTTGGATATGCTAGTATTGCCAATATGTGTCACCAATGCACTATCACTGTTAGGAAATTTAACTTTCCTAGATCTAGAGGCACAAGGCATAATCGATTTCAAGCATGGCAAATTTGCAGTAATAAGATCATTAACGCCAGAATCAATTATCCAACATTGGTTTAGAGAGTGAGACGTACCTGCCACGTAAGCTTGACTGTCCTGTTTGTTGTTCAGGAATCCCATGAATTTCTGGTAGCCCGTCTTGGTGATGAAGACATGGTCCAAATCGTTCGTTACCAGATTGGCTTTGGCTTCTTCTTTGTAATTTACGTGTCTAGGTGGATAACCATGGAGTTTGTAGCACTCCTTTTTTTCATGATCGTATCCCTTGCACTATTCGCATTGGGGACCCACCAAATAATAACATTCCTCCCTTTTATGGCCTTTTCTCCCATAAAGGGCACATTGGTCATTCTGAATTTGATTACCCCTAAACAACCTGTCGTTTCACGCTGCTTTTAGCGTAAACAACATGTTATTTGGAGCCGAGCGCATAAACGACCCGTCCCCCTCGACTGGTCATTCGTCCCATGAGGAAGTCGTCCCCATAGGTGCACTCGCCGCAATAGCTGTTGACCTGCCTCTCGAACTTTTTGCGTTGGGTTAATTTTTCGTCGCAACAAACACGAAATCACTAGTCGTCTTCCCCGACAAGCTCCGGCGATATTCTGCCTTATAGAATATCGAATAGGCCTACAAAAGGTTCGAAAGGGGCTGCATAAGAAGAATTTGCTCTTGAATCGGCAAAAGATGATCATCCAGGCCATGAACGAACTGAAAAAACTTCATCTCCTCTTTGTGCTCTTGCCATTCTTCGAACGAGAACATTCTAGGCCTTTTCAACTCAATCAGGGAGTTGAATTCGTTCCAAAGCTGCTTTAATCGACCAAAATAGGTTGAAATTGGTTCTTCACCTTGCCGAATCATACATAATTCGGTGGTTAGGTCAAAAACCCTAGACCGATCGACCTGCGGGTACCGGCTGCGGAGTTTCGACCACATCTCGGCTGCTGTTTTGGTGTAGAGAAGGCCGTTGTGAAGGTGGTTGGCGATTGAATTCAAAATCCATCCGCGGCAAAGATCGTTGCACCGTTTCCACTGTTTTTAGGTTGGTGATTCAGGTTCCGGTCTGGTGTAAGAGCCGTCGACGAACATAAATTTATTCTTAATTGAGAACGCGATCGTCATCATCTCGCTCCATGCTGTGTAATTTTTTAGTCTGTCGAGCTTAATTGCCATCGGTGGCGTCGAATTTATGCCTCCGGGCAAGAGAAAAAAGGGATCAGAATAATCTAGGGTTTGGCTCATGTTATCCGATTCTTGGTGCAGCGAAGTAAGCGGAGGAGCACGACGATAGGTGCGAAGATGTATTCAGTCCCCTCCGCTTCGATATGGCGGCACGTACGATGGCATGGATTGATTGGAACCTGCCATCTCGCCAGTCAGAGGAAATTGGGAGCTAGACGACGTTGTTTGGTAAGAGAAACGGTGTTGTTGTTGGGTGTGGTGTCGTTCGAGTGGAGCATTGTTGTTTTTTCAGAAGCTGACTGTTCCAAAATAAACAAACGATGTCGTTCCACTAAAATGAAAACAATGGTACGTCGTCTTTGTAAATAGATGAATTAATCAAAACTACACCGTTTTGGAATTAGGTCACCAGAATAGATGCATCACCGATGGGGTTGCAGTCCAATTTGGTGTTTGAAAGCGTTAAAGGGCGTTTTTACGGTCGGTTTTGACCGAAAATTAGCTAGAAAACTCCGATTTATGGGTTTTGAGTGGAAGTGAGTTGGATCAATTGAAAACGAACAATTTTTTAAGCTTGATTTGTGATAAACGGAAAAATAAAAAACCTAAGCTCTTGATGCCATGTCAAAAGACTATGAATATAGGTAAAAATTGCTCATTTCATTCATATAAGCAAGAAAACCTCTTGAAGTGAATCTATTACAAACAGGTTATTGGTCCCATGGCGAAAATAAGAGTACAACCACAATGTCTATTTATAGAGAAAGAAAAGAAAAACAATGGGAAGAAAAACGGTAAGCTCCTCCATGTCTTATCTCTACACATCACGCGCGTCTCTGCTGCTTGAGGTGATTCATGGTAGCTACTGTGAGTAGTTGCTATGCGTGCTGTGGATGGAGTGTCTTTCAATGTAACTGTTGTCTAAGTAAAGTAGTTAATAGGGCGGCCACTAGTGGTGACGTGGCTGCCCATGTAACCACATATCCGAACATATCATTTATTGGATAATGCAAGTTTTCATTGAGTAGCCAATTCACTGCATTATCTATGTAGCATGCAGGACAAAATGAGGGAAAATAGAA
The DNA here is from genome assembly GCA_028551395.1 of Casuarina glauca. NCBI lineage: Eukaryota > Viridiplantae > Streptophyta > Magnoliopsida > Fagales > Casuarinaceae > Casuarina > Casuarina glauca. The sequence continues at coordinate 30,095,350 of CM052348.1, forward strand.
CCGTGAAGCATTGAGTTCTCTTGGAGATCAAAATTTAGAAGGTAACCTGAAGCCTAACCCAAATAAGGCTAGATATATTGGTACTCCAAAACTTAGGGTTTTTCCCTTTTTTTTTTTTTGTGGTGGGGGGCTGCGATTGGGGTGGGTTTGTGTCGATGGGAAGGACACGGAGGGAAGTTCGGGTAAAGCCACACAGTTTATGATTCCACACAATTGGCATATATATATTACGAGAGCATAATGATAGCCCTTTGGATTGATCCCTCAATCATAGCGCCTAACATTTGACACCCACATTCACAAAGATTCAAGTAAACACATTGTAGATATTTCATAATAAACAATAATATGAGAAATTTAGTAATTTGAACTTCAATTGAAACTTTGTCTTCTTTTTTTTTTCTTTTTTTTCTTTTTGGACAGGAACTCAAGAAACTTCTAGCTCAGTATCAAGCACATTTCCTATAAGGGTGATAATCCATGGCCATCCTCCTAATGAAAATTTTATGGAAGATGATATGAAAGGAAAGCTGATAAATCTGCTTGACTCAATAGAAGCCCTTTACGGATTAGCAGGTACAAGTTTCAAAAGGGTTGTCAGATGCTAGTATTTCTTTCTGAGATAATTTCCTGAAGACATGTTGATTTAACTAATCAGCAAGATACATAGATATATCCTTAGCAAACAATACATAAATCAAATTTACATTTTAAATGCCCCTCCAATAAATTTGGATTGATTCTAACTAATGCAAAATTTAGTTAATGTGATTTCAAGAGTTAATAGGACAAGGTTAGGATTTTAGTACACATATTATTTAGACCACTAAAAATATCACACATATATAAGTTACTCATACGAAGGGAATGCTAGTTATTCTTAACAGAATTAATTTTTTTTGCTTTCACTCTATCTCTATTTATCGAGAAATTATTTTTTTATGCTTTAAACAAGGGAAACAATCACAATACTGATATCATATCTTGCACCTTTTGAAATGTTGAAAATGTAGAGAAAAAATTTAGCAAAAGAGGAAGCATAATTCTCATGGCTGATGGCTTAGAAGTAGAAGAATTGAGAGCGTTAAGAGAGAATGATCATCTCTTTATCTTTTAAAGACCTGAGAAAATTAACTTTTCGACCAAAGTGTACATTACCTATTTGTATCATTAATTCATGAATTTAATTATTTAAATCTATTCTAGATGCCTGATGGCATATTATGTAACAGAGACAAGCATTGTATTATATGTAGTGAGACTAACATCTGATTTAGCATGAACTAGAAATCTCTTTGAATTTCTCGTCTTTTCAAGGCACTAAGGGCTACAAGTGGAAAGTAGTCGAGCTTATAGCTTTTAATCTCTGTTGTAAAGCATGTCCAAGACAAGGTAAGCAACTTTTTGGAAACGCTCCTTCTCTTCCTCTAAGCTTATTTTCCTTACAAAAGCAGAATCTTTGCATTTCTCTATCTCTTCCATTATTCCAGCAGAATGTTCATCGATTTCACTGCAGAGAGTTTGTGAAGGAAAATATAACAGAGATGGTAACATATATTTGTCAGTCAAGGAATCAGAATAAGATGAATAAATTCAGCTCTTAATTAATGAAACTGTTATAAGAATCCTACCAAAAGGCCAAAGAAATAAAAGTATGTGGGGATAGAGGGATGCAACTACAGGAGATTGATTTGTTGTCACTTAGGAACTTCGTAGATTCAGTTTGTGGCTCGCATGCAACATCATATTAGATCAGTATTATATGTTTTTTGAAAGTCAAGTCCTTAGGAGTCTATTGTTAACCAATTTTTTTTATTTGGTTTGTTAGTTTGTTAATGAGGCAAATCTCCAAGTTTCTACAACCACTGCAAATTAAGAAGTTTTTGGGAATCAGCTTTCAAGAAGTTCCAAGCATCTTGGGTTTATTTACTTATGTCAAAATTGAAATTTGTTTGGCCTTATTGGGTATATAATTTATTAATCAAATTAGGAGTCCAAGTGCTTCAAGTTCATGGAATTTTTATATAAATGTACTTAATTTACTCAGAGATTTCAAAGACGTATATTAACTAGCAGATTTGGAATGTTATTCTCTCTAGAAGTCTTTTGTGCTCACTCTCACTCTTCTAATCTGTCCTACCTTAAAGAGAACACAAAGGTCAAAGTTAAGAACAAAAAGCCAAAAAACAAGCCATGGACTTCGTTTATACATCAAAAGCATATAATAAGGGGAAAAAAAGGATAAAGGTCAAAAATCTTGGCTTGTGATGCATGTCGACAAGGTAAAAGTGCAATAACAGAATGCCTCTGGAAACAACGTAATTTTAACCTTTTCCTTTGTTGCATGCGTCCCTGGCAAATAAGACTAAAATTGTTATACGAACAAACGGTACAAGAGCAACCTCTTCATTCTCAGACATAATAGCAATGTTCTTAGTAAGAAGATTACACAAAATGTAATTGAGAAGTACGCCTTTCTTCGTAAGGAAGATCAACAGTGATGGAGAAAGATGATGATAGTTTTTACATACATGCATTCATCCAAGGGAAAGAAAAGAATAAAAAGTAGGAATTATTCTAGTAGTGATAAAAAGCAATATTTCTAACTTTAGAAGTACTAATAATGAACTCACTTTATCATTTTAAGCATGTTGTCCATAGCCCCTTGGACTTCTCGCAACATATCTGCATCCACAAAAGCAATATTAGGCCTAACGAAAAAAAATGGCACAATATCTAGGAATCTTCATATACAAATAAAAAGTTTTTTGAATAATCCAAGTGGAGTAGATCTAGCATGTAACAGACTCAACCAAGGCGAAAAGGACCACTAACTTGAGAGGCTTGATTAATCCAAACTATTTTAATGTGCTCTGTCATTTGTTAAATAATCTGGTATAAATGTCATTTGTTAAAGATGAGACAAGATCTATTATGCTCAGAGGCTAAGCTTAAGCGCACAACAATAGCCCCGAATCACCAAATCAATAAGATCTTGAAGGAATAAAGCTATCCTCAGAGGATAAAGAGAAAAAGGATGGTGAGAAACGTCAAATACAAAGCAAGAGATACAAAAAGATGATCCTCTGTTTAGAATAGTTTCAACTTTGAAAATTTACCAAAGTACTAATTGTAGAGTAGCAAGTATTGTTAGCTTAATTTATATTAAGCTTACTTAAGTGGCTATATTAAGTTGGTCCATGAGTTCTAAATATGGACTGGTTAATGTGGGTTGTGACTAACAAAATAGGGCTGTGATGAGTTGGCCTATTGGGTTGCACATAAGGTAAGGCTAGATCTTATCCTCTAGCTCATGATATAAATTCGTATTATTCTTAGGGTTTCATAAGGTTGCTTTTTACAAAGAGACGAAACCCTAAGTTCTCTCATCGAGCCAGTGATTCTTATAAGAATAAAGGATATACGCCTAAGCCTGAATTTCAAATCGCATTATAGAGTTTACGACATCATAAGAATGGATTGCAAGAGTGGTATGTTTCTATCTATTCTCTTTATGTTTGTTTGCTAAATCAAAATCATACAAACAGTATTTTAGATATGTCTACGCATATCCTATAAATTTTTCTTTTCTAACAAGTATCTCTGATATTCCAGTGTGTAATGTACAATTATATTTCAATATAAACCAAACCATAAAAATCTAAACATTTGAAGGAAAGACAAAGCAAACTAAAACAAAACCTCCTACTCAAAATTAAAGGCAGTCAAATATAACTTCACACGTGTTTCAGGAAATTGACAAAACTTCAACACATACATTCAGAATTTCATGGAAGCAAATAAGAGCCTGGGTAGGCGCCGATGCTTAGAAACTTTGGTGTTTCGAAAGCGCTTGCGTTCCTTATCAGAGAGCTTAAATAAGACTTTGGCTTCTTTTACTTTAAAAAACAGAAAAATCACTTCCAAACAATGCCTAAAACATCCGAGTAAATCACACGAACGAAACCACGAAGTCAGGAGATTCACACTTAGCAGTTGATCGAGTGCTCAAATTCAATTTTTTTTTTTTTTAAATGGAAATAGCTAACGTAACTCTACATACTCGTTGGAGGAGAAGTTTGAAATCATAGGAACTTCCTGAGGTCACACAAGAAAATCAAAGATAGATAGCAAGAGATGTATGTAGGTACACAATTTTAGTATGTGAGAGAAAAGTAACCGACCGTAGACGAGAGATGAGAGCTGCGATTCAGCTTCCTGAGAAGCCTGAGTTTGCAAATCGGAGTGAGGTGGTGCGGATGCCATTGCTTTGCTCTCTCTGTGAGTGTGTGTGAGAGAGAGAGATTTCAGTGATTATGAGCGGGAAAGTCCTACGTGTAGTGAACACGTCCCTGACTATATTTTTTCAGCTACTAAAGAAAACGGACTAAGCAAAGCCCGTTTAAGCTAAACAGTGTAAAGATCAAACTGGGCTTGGTCCACTTCAGCGAACCCGTACTCGTACTCCATCAAATCATTTGCTTCTATCAAATCAACGTTCTGGGTATGGCTTGGAACCGGCATTTTCAAATAAATAAATAAATAAAAGCTATTTTCGGATTTTTGATTTTATTTTTTTCTGGGGCAACTACTTAATATGCAGATTTGGAAAATTGTGTAGACAAAAATTTAAAATCAAAATAGATTAGGTGGGAGAAAAAAAATCTTTTACCGAATTTAAGATTGTATTATGTTCAAACTATTTCACAAATTTATGAGTGTTTAAGACTATTTAGATGTACAAGTAAAAAGTTTACCAATAATCTTTACAAGAGCAAGACCCATCTCTGAATCGGTAGAATCTATAGTTGTCCCTAATAACAATTTCTCAATCATAAACCTAAGATAAAATCTTCATAACTGAGTGACAATCTCCACAAATCCGCTGGTTATTCACAATCTGGAAAGGAGTTCCTGCAGGACTATTGATAAGCCCAAAAGCGATGGCTGACCTTTAGCCATGCTTAGATGATGCTTCTTCTAGTTCTTCTTTTGCTAATCTTTCCCTCTAAGAAAACGAAATCACTGAGTGTTCTGAGAAGGACAAATCTGGAGAGAGAAAAATCACTTTGCTTGCTTAACCTCTTAACTGTACAAAGTGGAAAACAATATATCGGCCAAAAAGAGGGCAACACCCACATGAGTCGGATCGGGTTAAGCCCGAACCCAATAATAATAAAAAAGGAATAGCCTAACCCACTAAACTACAGAATTAAATATTTTAACAACCCCCCTCAAGTTGGTGGTTTGTATACATCAAACACACCAAGCTTGCGAAGAAGATAATAATGTTGTCGACTACACAAAGCCTTTGTTAACAAATCTGCAGGTTGCTCATGGGTGCGAATACTCCGAGTCTGAATCAAGCCCCGTTGCTGTTTCTCACGAATGAAATGACAGTCAATCTCGATATGCTTGGTACGCTCATGAAAAATAGGATTATTCGCAATATGGATGGCTGCCTCATTATCACAGTATAAGGAGATGGGGCGTGGGACAAATACCCATAAATCACCAAGAAGGCCATGTAACCAAACAATTTCACAAACAGCTGTAGCCATAGCTCGATATTCTGCTTCTGAAGAGGAGCGGGAAACTGTGGCTTGTTTCTTGGTCTTCCAAGAAATCAAAGAGCCCCCCAACTTGATACAAAAACCAGTAAGAGAGCGCCGAGACATGGGACAGACTGCCCAATCAGAGTCACAGAAACCAGTCAATTGAAAATCTTTGGTAGAAGACATGAGAAGGCCTAATCTGGGAGTGCCTTTCAAGTATTTAACAACTTTTAAGGCCATGTCCATGTGTGATGTTTTCGGATCATGCATAAATTGACTGAGGATTTGAACAGGATAGTTGATGTCAGGCCGAGTATGAGTCAAATAAATCAATCGCCCAAGGAGTCGCTGATATGGACCCGGATCTGTCAAGGGAGGGTCATTAATAGGAATAGGTGCACTAGCATCATAATCCATTGAGGTGATCTTCAAATTTTGATCCATGGGAATCTTACAGGGACGAGTTCCAGAAAGTCCCGCTTCAGAGATCAGTTCTAATGCATATTTGCGTTGACTAAGACAAATACCACTCTTTGAGCGAGCAATCTCAATTCCAAGGAAAAATTTTGCTTGTCCAAGATCCTTCATGTGAAATCTGGAACATAAATGAGATTTTACTTGAGCGATAGCCTCTTCACTATTCCCAGTAATCAGCATATCATCAACATAAATAAGAATAGCAACAACAGTAGACCCTTGTCGTAGAGTGAAAAGAGCATAATCATGCCAGGATTGTTTAAAACCAGCTTCAAGAAGAGCACTGGTAAATTTAGAATACCATTGTCGAGAAGCCTGTTTAAGTCCATATATAGATTTAAGTAATCTACAGACCTTCGGTTGTCCAAGGGAAGAGGATTGAATTCCTGGTGGTAAGGACATATATACCTCTTCATGCAAATCACCATGAAGAAAAGCATTATGAACATCCATCTGATGAATAGGCCAACAAAACATAGACGCCAAGGCCATGATACATCTAACAGTCACCATCTTGGCCACTGGAGAAAAAGTCTCCTCATAGTCGATCCCATATCGCTGAGTGAAACCCTTGGCAACTAGACGTGCCTTATATCTCTCAATAGAGCCATCGGCACGATATTTCACCTTGTAAACCCACTTACAACCAATTGGTTTACGACCTGGGGGCAAATCTACTAACTTCCATGTGTGGTTTGCATCTAATGCATGAAGTTCATTGTTCATAGCATCTACCCATCTAGGGTCTCGAACTGCCTCATGATAGTATTGTGGCTCTCTGATAGAAGAAACAGATGCAATAAAGGCACGATGTGTGGGAGAAAAATTGTCAAGAGTCACATATTGTGAAATAGGGTATAGGATGTCTCGAGGACCCATTGAGGAAGTTATATGATTGCATTGATAATCTTGGGTCCAAATGGGAGGCTTGGATGTACGTTGAGAACGCCGAGCATGGGAATCAATGGTGGTTGGCCCTATCTCAAGGGATGAATCCACAGTGGGTGGATCCACAACGGGTGGATCTGGAGCGGGTGGATCCGCTGCGGGTGGATCCGCTGCGGGTGGATCCGTAGCGGGTGGAATAACGGAGGAGGCAGAATTGGTAGGAAGGATGGGATCAGGGTTCAACGGAACAAATGATTGGTCTTCATTGAGTGATGATACTGCAGGAGTGGTCTGAGATTGAGCAAATGGAAAAACTGACTCATGAAAAACAACATCTCGAACAGTGGAAAAAGTACGGGTGGCAAGATCAAGAACACGATATCCCTTCTGGGATGGAGGATAGCCCATGAAAACACATGGTCTAGCACGAGGGGCAAATTTGTCCCCTCGCGGAATGACAGTGACATAACATAAACACCCAAAAATTCGGAGATGTGACGTGCATGGAGATTTACCAAAAAGAATTTCAAATGGAGTTTTTCCATCTAAAACTGGTGTAGGAAGTCGATTAATAATATGGGTGGCAGTTAAGACACACTCACCCCAATAACGATCAGGAACATTGGCTTGAAAACGTAAGGCTCGAGCTACATCAAGAATATGTCAATGTTTGCGCTCAACTACACCATTCTGTTGTGGAGTATGAGTGCAGGAACTCTCGTGGTAAACACCACGAAGCTTGAGGAAAGAGGTACACTCATGACTAAAAAACTCAGAGCCATTGTCAGAGCGCAACTTACGAATATGAGTGCGAAACTGAGTTTCAACCATAGAGAAAAAGAGCGTAAGAAGGGCAATGCTTGACTTTTATGCCTCATGAGATACACCCAAGTCCCACGTGAAAAATCATCGACAATGGTCAAAAAATACCGTGAGCCATCATGATTAGGGTTCCGATGCGGACCCCAAATGTCAACATGTATCAACTCAAAGATAGAGGTTGTAGCAGATGTACGAGATGGAAAAGGAAGTCGAGTTTGTTTTGCCAAAGGACATATAAGACAAAAAACTTTAGGGGATGCATAGGAAGAAGAGTGGCCAAAACGACAATGCCATAATGTTTGTCTATTACTTAAAACATTGTGTTTAAACATAGTATTTTGACAAACATTGGCTCTCTTAGGACCAGTACATTCAAGAGTCTTGATAATAGTGGAATAGACATCTGATGTGGTTGCCGTTGGAGACACTAAGTGATACAAGCGACGGTCAGCCCTGCCCAGCCCCAGTACTGTCCCAGTCAAATGGTCTTGGAAGATACAAAAATGTGGGTAAAAGGTGATTTGACAAGAACTATCAGAGGTAAACTTGGCAACAGATAAAAGTTTACATTTGAAAGAGGGAATATATAAGACGTCATAAAGAATGACAGAAGGAGAAATACGAACGGTTCCAATGTGAGTGACAGCCACACTACTATTATTAGGCAGTTTGACCCAGAGGGGGTTTGATGCATATGATCGAATGTTCTCCATACATGTGAGATCACAGGTAATGTGATCACTTGCCCCCGAGTCGATAAGCCAATCAGATAAAGATGAATTTTGCAAAGAAGAAACAGTACCTGCAAAGCTTGCCATGGGTTCTGTAGGTCCAAAGCGGTTTAGAAGCTGAACCACCTGCTGATACTACTCAGATGTGAGACTCTGGCCAGGAGGGTTAGCAGTTGGTGACTGAACTGCATTACCCATAGGAGGTTGAATCGCTGGCTGATACTGTCCAGAGGTGAGAGTCTGGTTAGGAAGGCTAGGAATTGGTGCCGGAACGACACTAGTCAAAGGAGTGGGAGGCTGATCCCAGGAGTCAGCACAAATTGCATGCGCTGATCGAGTACTTCCTCCTGTCTTCCTCTGATTCTTGGACTTGTTAGGATAACCAACCAACTGAAAGCATCTATCCTTAGTGTGTCCTGATCGACGACAATGCTCACAAAAGAACCTTGATCCTCCTTGTCCAGAACCAACACTAGATGGAGCTCGTGAATTTCCTATAATAGCAGAGGAATGATCTTTCTGATTGTTCCCAAACCCCCCTCGAAAAGACGCAGGGGATTGGACAGCAAATGCAGTCAGGTCTGTTCTTCCATTATCAACTTGTAATTTACGTTGATGTTCCTCATCAGAAACCATCAGGAAAACCTCATCAAGTGGGGGAGTAGGGCTTCGAGAATTAATGTTGCTTCGCACTGTAGCATATATGGGTTGAAGACCAAGTAGAAAACGGATAACACGGCTAGACTCCCTTTCTGTTGCCAATAAGGTCAGAAAATCACATGTGCAGCATTTGCATTTCATTGTTGGTAGACACTTATCTAGTTCGGCCCATATATCAGAAAGACGAGCAAAATATTTTGCCACTGACTCATTTGGTAGTTGTTTCACTTCTGCAAGTTGTTGTTCTAAATCATATCGCCGTGTTCCGGTGATCTTTGAATACCGAGTTTCCAATATTTTCCAAGCCTTTGAAGCAGTGTTACAAAGAGAAATAGCATTCCCTATTTCTGCCGAAACAGAATTCATTAACCAAGACAAAACCACTAGGTTGCATTTGTCCCAATGACTACTCCTCACAGGATCATTATCGGGTCTAGGTAATTTAGCATTCACCAAGTCCAATTTGTCTCGAGAACCAAGGGCAATTATCATTTTCCTTTTCCATGGTGGATAATCTGCTGATCCAGTCAGCAATTGAGGCACCAAAACGGTAGTAGATACATCCCCAGGACCTAAAACAAGCGGATCCGTGGCCTCTAAGGTGGTTGGGTTTTTGGGAGAAGTAGTGTTTTTGCTGTCCATAACACCAGATTCGCCAAAAAAGGATTGAAGTTGCCGGATTGAGGATGTAAATTGTCAAAAAAGGAAGAGAGAATTCGCCGGAGAGTGTTTCGCCGGAAGAAGGAGGCTGAAACGGTGGTAGCGGCGAGGAGAAACGGGTCCGCACCGAAATTGCGTGACCCAGAACACACTTGCGCGGGTAGGGATCCGACTTATCGAGACCGACTCGCGGCGCTGGATAATTGAGGACAAAATAGTAATTTCGTCCCTATATTAAGTGAAACGGTGCGTGTGGTCAAAACGCACCGTCAGGTGGCAGAAGTGTAATTTCAGTGAACTTAAGTGAAACGGTGCGTGGAGAAGGTCAAAAACGCACCGTCAAGGGCAAAAAAGCAAATCTGCCTCACTTAAGTGAAACGGGGCGTGTAGAGACAAAAAAAACGCACCGTCAAGGGCAAAACAGTAATTCACTAGGAGTGATTAATAAAACGGTGCGGATAAGCTGGAGTAGATGAAGGGCATAAAAGTAAATTCAGACCCTAAAATATCTCCAGGGACAGACCGAAACGCAGCGTTTTAAACAAGTTTTGAAAAAGCAATATCCGAAAAGACGGATCAAAAGCAGCGGAAGATGATGAACAAGAAGAACAAAGGAGAAACCTAACAATCCAGATCTAAAAGGAGAAAAATGTAAATCGGAGATCTGAAGAGTAGAGTGAACGAAAATGAGAAATAGTATCGTGATATAGATTCTTTTCTCAGCAGATTTGAAGCAAGAAAGCGAGTATTTCTGAAAAAATTTTAAGAACCGAACGAAAGAAAAAAAGGAGAACTTCGAGGCACAGGAAAACTTACCAGATGAATTCAGAACCTCAGGGTGGCTCTCGATACCATCTAAGAAAACGAAATCACTGAGTGTTATGAGAAGGACAAATCTGGAGAGAGAAAAATCACTTTGCTTGCTTAACCTCTTAACTGTACAAAGTGGAAAACAATATATCGGCCAAAAAGAGGGCAACGCCCACATGAGTCGGATCGGGTTAAGCCCGAACCCAATAATAATAAAAAAGGAATAGCCTAACCCACTAAACTACAGAATTAAATATTTTAACATTCCCCCAATTCGTCCAGCATCGAGTAGATTTCTAGAGATTGTGGGTTGGAGAAATCTCCGGCTCTAAACTCATGAAAAACTCCGTTTTGCTCTATCAGGCTTCGTCCTGGTTGCTTCTGCACTCCAAGCTCATGCAGCTTCTTTCTTGCCAAGCTCACATCATCCCACCTACCAGCTTTTGCATATATATTTGCAAGCAGCATATGAGCTCCATCGTTTAGAGGGTCTATCTTTGTCAGACTTTTAAACGCCTGCTCTGCTAAATCAACGTTCTAGTGAGTTCCATATGCTCTCAATAAAGCACACCGCATGGAGACATCTGGTTCTATTGGCATGCTATCGATGAGTTTGAAGGCCTCTTCTAACCTCCCAACTCGACCAAGGAGATTAACCATACACCCATAGTGCTACATCCCAGGAACAATTTTGTAGACACTAGTCATCCTGTTGAAGTACTTGTACCCTTCATCAATTAAACCTCCATGGTTACAAGTAGATAGGAGAGCTATGAAAGTTACATGATCTGGGTCTATTGCTTTTCTTCCATTTTCAGGAAAAGATCAATTGCTTTCCAGGCTTGCCCATCCATTGCGTAAGCTGCTATCATTGCTGTCCACACAAAAACATTTTTTTTAGTCATCTTAGAGAATAATTCATAGGCTTTTGCAACGCTTCCACACTTCCCATACATGTCAATTAAGGCAGTTCCAAGCATGTTATCCAACTCAATCTGATTCTTTTTTATGTACAAATGGATCCAAATTCCATGATTCGGTGCCCCAACACTAGCAAAAGAGGATAGCAAAGTGCCCAAAGTGAGCTTGTCAGGTTTTACATTTGAATTCTGCATATCATGGAATAGCTTAAATAATTCTTCGTACAAGTGAAACATAGCACAGCACTTGATCAAAGTGTTCCAAGCAATAACATCCTTCTTAGGGATCTCAAGGAAGAAGGCTTTTGCCTTCTCCATTTCTCTTCTGCAAAACCCACCCAGCATCGAATTCCACGACACAACAATCTCACATGTCAACTACTCAAAGATTTTGTAAGCTTCTGCCAGTCATTTGCATTTTGCGTACTGGTCTATCAACGCATTCCCTAGAAACCCGTCAACAATCATGCCATATTTCACAATCAAGTTGTGGATGGATCAGCCTAATACACGATCTTCCACATGAGTGCAGGCTGAAAAAGCAGTCACAAGAACAACCTCATCTGGCTTCACATTTTCGTATCTCATTTCTCTGAACAACTCCAGACTTTCATAATAATAACCACTTTGAAGATAACCTGAAATCATAGTAGTCCACGAAATCAAATTTTTCTCCCTTATCTGCTCAAACAGTTGTCTATCAACGTTGATCTTGTTAGATTTCACACACCCACTGACCAATGTAGTCCATAAAACCACATCAATCTCAGATTTAGGTCTAGCCACGAGTTTCTATGCTTTCTCCATTTCCCCACATTTGATATACATATCCACTAGACAATTTAGCAAATTCCCACTAATCTGAAGTTCATGTTCTGCAATATAAAGATGTAATTTCTCTCCCATTTTCAAGTCCCTCAACTTTGTACAAGCTGAAACCAGGCTAACCATGGTCACTTCATCAGGTTTTACCCCTCTGGCCTTCATTTCCCCGAATAAACACAAAGCCTCGCAAGGCATTCCTTGACGAACATAGCACGATATCATGGTATTCCAACTAATGACATCTCTGTAAGGAAATTTCTCGAACAGTTGGCATACTTCTTTCAACTGTCCACCTTTTTAATACAATCTCATTAGATTATTGTTCAAGGACCTATTCATGCCCAACCCAGATTTCAAAATCCGACCGTGAAGCTCGCTTCCTTGTCGAAACGCAGAAACTCTAGAACGGGCATGGATAAGAAAATGGAAAGTGGAAACATTAAGTGGTACTCCTTGTGTACCCATATGAAAGTAAGTTGCAAAGACCTCTCCCAGATAACCATTTTCGAGTTGGCTTTCAATAAGGGTATTCCATATTACGGTCTCCGGGTCTTGAATTTGGCTGAAAACACAGCGAGCGTAGTGAAGGTTTTTGTTGGAGATGAAGATACTAAGGACATGGCTAGCTACTTGACGATCGTGGATAAGATTAGTGGTGATCAAATGGGCATCAATTGGAGAAAACTCCCTTGCATCTGAACAAAAAACCAATAAGAAGATTGTGCCTTCTGTCCGGACGGAAAAGGACTGATTGATATCAGTGTTGGTTGGTTTCCATGTTGGAAGAGAGAGTGGTGAGAAGGCAGTGGCATAGACGGTGGCCATCATTGAATCATCAGAATGGCCTGACCATTTTCCACAAAAATGATTTTTTCTGGACCCTGAACAACGGATTGTTATCTCCTCAGCATGTTGGTGGATACTGCTTATTTTATAAGCTAATGTAATGTGGGCTTTATCAACAAGCATAAAAGATTTTCTTATGAAAGTGTATTAATGTAATAAATATTGGTAAAATTAATTAGACAGATTTTGACCTTATTGCGAATATGATGCTAGCCAGTGTGGACCTTAGTGCACCTTATAGAACTGGGATCCGTATATGGAATCAAGCTTATGGTAAGGGGTATAACGGTCATTTCACAATGATTAGTTATTTTGTTTATTTAACGAAACAAAATCATTCTTATTCATAATCTCTCATACTCGTTCATTAAGATAGATGCTCTTTCGCTATTTTCTCTCTATCATTGAGCGATTCTAAAATTCTAATTCTATTTGCAGAGTTTCGGCTTCTCATCGGCTAGCACTCTTAAGCAATAAAGGGTAAGATCTTAGCCCAGATCCTACTAAAAATGCAGCCGCTTTCAGGTACGCTATTCTCATTTTGTTTTTCTATTTTTAACTCATTATCAATCTATAATTGATGTTAGATTTTGGTTTAAGTCTCGTTTGACAAATATATTCTAACAACTGAAATTTGGTTTAGATGACATTTTTTTACAACAGAAATTGAAGAAATGCAACACTGTATTGTCATAATCTTATTGCCCAATTAAGATATTAAGAAATTTAAACAACTCTCTAAGTTATATGTCTTAACAATGTAAGACAATCTACAACATTAAAATATTATTTTCAGTTGAGCGGTGACCTAACAAGAACATAACCTTGCCTCAAGAGTTAAGATCATGATAAATTTTAATTAAATTTGATATTAGAAGTTAAAATGAGTCAGTAACAAAAAAGAGGCATTCCTATGACAACTTAAGATTAGCTGCCCATTCACAAATATTGGATCATTCATCATTCTTTGATTTTTGATCAACAATAGAGACGACTTTCATGATTTCAAAAATAAAGTCAAGGAGCTTAAGATTATAGTTTCTGACTGATGGAAATTTAGCTTCTCTCGACCAATTTTATTCTTCTGATAAACCAGTAATACTAATTCCCGAGGAGTTACTCTTATGCCTTCTCTTGTAATCAAGCTTAATTATTACAGGTCTAGCACGTTAACATTGAAGATCTATGTATTGTAGAGTGGAAGGGTGTAGTTACCGTGTTTTGGATACACTTAGTTGAGTGTACTTGTAGTCTAACCAGTAGGTAGATAGCTTATCATATCTTAGTTGCGTAGTTAAGTGGTATCTAGGGGTTGTATGAGTAATTTGGGTTGGCATGGGAATTTGTAGTAATTATGGGTTGTCAGGATGAATTAGGGGACCATGTCCTGATCTCCTTTCGCAAGGTCCTACAGTAAAGGAGTGTTGCCACATAGTCACTTCAGCCTTATATAAGGAAAAGATGCCTTTTATAAAGGCAAGCTTTGAATCAATAGAAATGTTAGAGGAGGTTCATTTTCCCTCGAAAGAAAACATGTGTTCAAATGAGTTTGTTGGTCCCTTTCCCATAGGTTCCAGCAATAAACTCCCTAAATGGCTTGAAACCAATGCAGTTATGGATCCTGATAAGTAGGACCATAACAAGTGGCATCAGAGCCAGCTTCTAGCTATTGTGTGGGTGGAGCTTTAAAACGATTTGTGAGCAATTCAAAAAAAGTTTGAGCATTTTATGGTGTAATTGGAGGCCTTGCGCAAAGATCTTGTCTTGAGGAGAGAAGATGAACGGATTCAGTTGCAATTAAAGGAGCAAAAGAAGGCTGAATGTGTGGAGGTTTCATCTAAAACACTGACCGAATCTCTTGTTTCCGCAAAGGCGTCTGTTTTGGAGGTGCAGGTGTTCAATTTGGAGGGAGTAGAGAATTCGGCGAGTGGTGGTAATGAGGCTACGCAGTCGAGGGCTGCATGGACTAGTAGGCTTCCAAATCATGATCCCTTGGAGTTTCCACTTTCAAACGATAAGAAGCAGAATGACAAACAATTTCAGGTTCCCATGAAGACAGGGTCACTGCAGGTGGAAGAAGAAAACCGCCATTTTGCAAGCTTCTCAATAGAGAGCAAGCAAAGGAGTTGTGGAAAGAAGAAAAGAAAGGCAACTGAAGAGATGTCGGAATTTGCCGAAGAAATGCTAGAGACGGTAGAAGTGATGCTGGACGTTTCCATCCAGAGGAAGGAGGAGTTGGTTAAGTTTCGTTGCAAAAGTTGTGAGTTCCTTTGTTGGTTGCACACATTAAGTCATGGACAAATGAAGCGCCGTCAGAGACTTAATGTCTTCGTTACCATCAACAATGAAAGACAAGAATGGTCATCTCCGGTCAATCATCTCTCACTAAAGATGCATGGTGGGTCTTACTCAAAAGATCTAGTTGGGCGATACTGAGGTGTGTTGATGGGTTGCAAACCAACCTCCCGAGGTAGACCAACAAAGCTCAAGTTTGATTCAACCAGTAAGGAGTTTAATAAGAAGTTGGTTAGGGCTGGCCATGGAAGAATCCCGAATCCAAACAGATTGTATCCACACATTAAGGCGATTTTTGTTTTAAAGGCTCACTATAGCATAGACATGCCTTGGTGATGTTGCTTGCAGAATTGCCACATCTTCAATGGCAAGAGTATGAT
The DNA here is from genome assembly GCA_028551395.1 of Casuarina glauca. Lineage (NCBI taxonomy): Eukaryota > Viridiplantae > Streptophyta > Magnoliopsida > Fagales > Casuarinaceae > Casuarina > Casuarina glauca. The sequence continues at coordinate 30,111,219 of CM052348.1, forward strand.
GGCCACTTTATGGGAGATCCATGTGGAGTCAAGGCTCCCCGATAAACCTAACACCAAGTACTTGAAGTCCTCCAACAATAAATGCCGCCTCACAAACCTCAACATTGTCAAAGAGTTGAAGCTGGCCCTCAAGTCGACATCTAACCAAAGTCATTTCAAAATCATGGAAGGCAAAGGCACGCTGTTTCTCAAAGACCAGATCATAAGGGGGTACTGCTAGATTTCGAATGCAAGCAAAAGGGTTTTACAAGGGTTCATGTCGGACTACACGTGGATCTACGTGACCATGCCAAGGATGAAAACGCCAAGCGAAGGGAAAAAAAGCAAGCCATCATTCCAAAGGAAAAAAAACAAAAGCTGTTACAAGTTGGGGTATTGCATCTGGAGCAAGGGTGCAACATGGGAAAACTCAAAGGTTATTAGTTCATTGTTTTTATAAACATTAAAAACCATGTTGGGAGCATAAGAAAGGGATCCTTTGTTTCTTCTCTTTTCTTTCCCCTACGTCACATGTCTTTAGGACTTTACTCCTTTGGTCCCTACAAAGACTCTATGCGAATCAAAGTTTCTTCTAATGGTTTCTCTCTTGTCATGTCACATGCAAAAAGAAGTAAAGTGGCGAAGAAGCCAACGAAGAAAGAGAAAACTAAAGAGGCAGAAAAAAGAAAGTTGGGCACTAGTAAGGAAGTAGTCTTGAGGCTAGGCAATGACACAAAAGGCTCGGCCAGCTTGCCCATGACGAAGGTGGAGGCCATCACACACTATTGGCACATGAGGGAGGAGCTGTTGGAGTTTAAGAGGTGCTTGTTTTTAGTGCATGGTAACTTATGGAACTTTGGGAGAACGCTTAAAACTGGAGGCAAGCAAAGAATGTTCCTTTTCACATTCCCAATGGAGTTGCAGTGCCTGTTACATAACCTTGAGGTCAAGGTTATCATAACGGGGGAGTATTGTTACAGGTATGGCACGTTAAAATTAAAGATCTATGTATTGTAAAGTGGAAGGTGAAGAAAAACAAGAAACAAAGGGAAAGAGAGAACGAGGGAGTGTAACGGAGAGAGAAAGTGTTTAGCGGAATATGTTTTGTATTTTCTTAGCTCCTTGAAGTAGATTCCGATACATGACTTTATATAGCCTTGAACCCATGATTACACCTAGAAGAGTTACATAGTTACATGCAAGCTTTAAACCTCTATAGGTGTTACTTGCTGGAACTCAATTGACTACAAGTCAGAGCACCATGCTGCATGTTATACGAGTGGACAAGGTCTGCACGTCCCATCTTAAGAGCACGCCTATTATGTGTGTGCTGTTAGGTGCTGTCAGAACATTCACGTCTAGGTTCAGAGACACGTTCTTTGACACTCCCCCGCAACCTTGGCATGGTCAGGCCAAGGTTGGATTGTAGGAATAGGAACTATGTCTTGTGCAATGGTTTTGTGAAAAGATCAGCAATGTTATGAAAGGAGAGGACGTGAGCAGTTATCAAAGACCCTTGAGCAAATTTTTCACGTACGAAGTGGTAGTCCACTTCAATGTGCTTGGTCCGTCCATGATGTATTGGCTTAGTAGTTAAATGTAGTGCACTGATGCTATCACAAACAGTTTTGTGGGAAGAAATTGGGGAATCCCGAGACTACACAAAACATGTAGAATCCACATGGCTTCAGCAATTGTGGAAGAGAGGGCTCGATATTCTGCCTCAGTGGAAGAACGAGACACTATAGGTTGGCGCTTGGAGCACCAAGACACATAATTACTACCTAGAAAGAAACAATACCCTGTGGTGGAGCGGCGACTATCTCGGCAGCCTGCCCAGTTTGAGTCACTAAAACCATGCAAGTTCAAGGTATTACGGCGATGAATGCACAATCCAAGGTCAAGGGTCCCTTTCATATAACAAAGCACTCGCTTTAGTTGGAGAAAATCGGACAAAGGAGTGGCCATTTTCTAACAAAGCCTATTCACCGTAAGAGTCATATCTGGATGAGTTAAGGTGGCATATTGCAATGCACTTAAGAGACTTCTAAAAAGTGTCGGCTGGCCAAAATGGGTGTCACCATTTTTGACTGGTGGCACTTTTACTGCCATTGGAGTAGCAAGGGGTTTGCAATCAAGCATCTTCTGACGGTGGAGAATATCTTGAAGATATTGTTGTTGAGACAAATATAGGCCAATGCTATCATGGGACACTTGAATACCCAAAAAGAAGTGAAGACACCCCATATCTTTGACAAGAAATTCCTTCTTAAGGTCCTGGACAAAGTCAGCTAGATAAATGTGGTAGTTCCCTGTCAAGATGAGGTCATCAACATATATTAAAAACCACATACTCTGAGTGCCATTAAAGTAGGTGAAGAGAGAGGGGTCGTGTAGGGAGCTAAGGAACCCGTAGTCCATCACAAACCATGAAAGGCGGTCAAACCAGGCTCTAGGAGCTTATTTTAGACTGTACAAAGCACATCAAAGAGAGCATGCATGGTTAGGGAAGAGTGAATCTTTAAACCCTGGGGGCTACTCCATGAAAACAGGTTCAGTAAGGCATCCATGCAGGAATGCATTAGATATATAATACTGATGCAATGGCCATCCTTTGACTGTAGCAACGGTGAGAACCAAACGAACGGTGGTAGCTTTAACAACTGGGCTAAAAATTTCAAGGAAATCAACCCCTGGAGCTTGATGATACCCGTTAGCTACCAAACAAGCCTTAAGCTTATCAACATATCGATCTGCAGCAATCTTGGGTTTAAAAACCCATTTACTACCCATAATGTTCATTCTAGCTCTATGGGGAACTAACTCCCAACTAGAGTTTCGGTGAAGAGCTGACATTTCTGCTTTCATAATAGAACGCCACCCATCATGTTCCAAAGCATGAGTGATGGAGTGAGGAATATATGGGGTAGAGTGGTTAGTATGGTAGGCGTAGCGTGGGTTTGGTTTCACAATGCCAGATCGGCTTCTAGTGGTCATGGGATAAGAGGATGATTGTGTGGTTGTGGATGATTGTAAAGTGGTAGAAGATGGTAATGGGTTAGTAAGGACATTTGTATGGGACAAAGGAGAGAGAGAAGGAGAACGGGATGAAGGAAGTTGGTGTTCTGTGGGTGTTAAAGAATGGTTGCTATTGGTCCCCATGGAATGAGGTATAGTTGTGGGAAAAGAGAGAGAAGGTGAAGGTGCAAAGATGGGAGATGAAGGGAGTTGTTGAATAATGAGGGGTTAAGGTGTTACGTGGGGTTGTCTCAAACCACTCACATCATGGGCCCTAATTTCAAGGCATGAAGAGGTGACATGTGGAGTGTTAGGTGGTTGGCATGTGAGCTCTTCAACACTTTGTGGAGGATATGGGACAATTTCACACGGGTTTAGACTTGGTTGAAGTGTTGAAGTAATAATGGTCTGCTAGTGGGTTTCCTCATGATGTGTAGACTGTGTAGGCTCTTGGATGAAAGGAAAAGCAGCATCACACGTCTCACATTGCATGTGAGGTGTCGAGGAGTTAGAAGATTGGAGTTCAGCAAATGAAAATATCACCTCATTGAAGACCACGTGACGGATATAAAGACTTTTCTTAAGGCACGATGTAAACATCGGTACCCCTTGTGGCGGGTACTATATCTGGTGAACACACATACCAGAGAGTATACAGAGAGCTTATCATGAGTGGTTGCTTGTAGACACAGGAAGCATTGACTTCCAAAGGTTCTGAGAAAGGTGTAGTCGGGCACTCGGTGATATAGCTTTTCAAATGGAGATTTTTGATCAAGCATTGCTGAGGGGAGTCGATTAATTAGAAACATGGCAGTTTGAAAAGCCTCTACCCAAAACCTTCGAGGCATCTTTGCTTGGAGAAGCATTGACCTTCCAAGCTCAATAAGGTGACAGTGCTTGCGTTCTGCAAGCCCGTTTTGCTCAGGTGTATAAGGGCAAGATAGGTGATGAAGAATACCATTCTCTTTAAAATAATTTGCAAGTTCATGGTTAACATACTCTCCCCCATTATTTGACTGTAGGATTTTGATAGGATTGCCAAACTGTCGCTCTACCATTTTCTTAAACTCAATGAATGTTTGAGAAAGCTCAGACTTGTGTTTTAGAGGATAAAACCATGTGAATCTAGTGCAATCATCCACAAAAATGGCATAATATTCATAACCTTGATTGGAACATACAAAGGCCGGCCCCCACAAGTCACTGTGGATCTTTTCTAGAGGAACTTGGGAGCGTCTACTAGATTTAGCAAAAGGTAGGTTATGACTTTTACTTGTTAAGCAAGTGGTACAAACTGGATCAATCTCCCCTTCAATAGAGATAAGGTTTTCTTTTAACAAAAGCTTCAAAACCCGGTGATTAGGATGTCCTAGTCTCTGGTGCCACGTATGTCCGTCCACTCCCCGATGCTGGTATGTTAGATAGGCTTGGTTAGGTTGGCTCGGTAATACATAGAGGTCCCCTCGCCTAATGCCCTTCAGTAGTATGCCCTGCGTTCTCGTGTCCTTAACAACAAAAAACTTATTGTTAAACTCTATAGTACATGGGCAATCATTTGTTAACTTAGCTATGGAGAGAAGGTTTTGCTGAATGTCAGGAGCAACTAGGACAAATCTAAGTGGGAGCAATCCATTTCCCAAGGTTGTTTGACTAGTATGGGTAATACGGATCTTTTGTCCATTCCCTACTAAGATGCTGTTTGAACCATAATATGGAGTAGAGGAGTCAAGATTACCTTCCGAGTTCACGATGTGGGTAGTAGCAGCGCTGTCAGCCACCCAGTCAATGTTGTTTTCTGGCTCAGAGATTTGAAGGGTGGCAAGTGCTTGAGGTATCTCTTCATCTTGGTAAGAGTGGTCGAACCTATACCACCATTGCAAAGCTGTGTGCCCTCGCTTGGAGTAGACTTAGCAGACAACTGGGGTACGTCCTCCTGGAGCATTTGATTGATTTTGGTTCTGTCTTTGAAGAGGGTTACCATCAATTGGCTTACGAGGCCCGAATGATCCTTGGCCACGAGTTCCTTGAGCAGATGGAGTAAACCCTCTGCCTTGAGAAGTGAACTGTGATGCACCATGCCCCTTACTAGAGTTGCGCCCTCCATGCGGAGCCCTCTGGGTGATAAAAGCAGCATTTTCATTCATAGTTTGAGAGGAGTAATGGTTCAGTCGAGCCTCAAAGGCTTCTAGTTGGGACACGACCTCATTGTGTTGCAGTATGGGAGGACGAATCATGGAGATTCTGAAGGGCTCATAGTCATGACCAAGACCTTCAAGCAGGCTGAAGGTCTTTGTTGAGTCACTTAGGGGCTTTCCTATGGTGCTCAATTGGTTGAGATAAGCCTGAAATTCACGGAGATAAGTCGGAAGTGGTTTTGTTCCCTTTTGGAGGTGATGGAGTTGACTTAGAAGGTCAAACTCATGAGACTCATTTTTTTTAGCAAACCGGTTCACAAGTGTTTCCCAAATAGCTGTTGCTATTTCTAGTTCGAAAACATGACCCAATGCATCTTCAGAGAGTGTACTGAGTATCCAAGAATGGACTAGGGCGTCACTTTGCACCCATGAGGCATGCGCTGGGTTAGGTGTGTCTCCAGCATCAAGAGTGGTTGATGGCTTCACGATTTCTCCATTAAGAAACCCAGACAGATTTTGCATTTGGACAAGGGAATGAACCTATGTAACCTATGGTAAATAGTTGCCAACAGTCAACTTTAGAGTAACAAAGTTGCTCAAGGTGACATTTGTTGGGAAGGGATAAGCAGGTGTTGCAATCATCTCGTAAGTAGAGAATGTCAAAGAGTTTGGAGAACTTTGTGGAGAGAGAAAGGAAGGAGCTTCAAAGAGTTTTAGGATTGAAAACTGGCTCAGGAACCATGAAGAAAAACAAGAAACAAAGGGAAAGAGAGAACGAGGGAGTGTACACAGAGAGAGAAAGAATGTTTAGCGGAATCTGTTTTGTATTTTCTTAGCTCCTTGAAGTAGATTTCGATACATGGCTTTATATAGCCTTGAACCAATGATTACACCTAGAAGAGTTACATACTTACACGCAAGCTTTAAACCTATATAGATGTTGCTTGCTAGAACTCAATTGATTGCAGGTCAGAGCACCATGCTGCATGTTATACGTGTGGACAAGGTCTGCACGTCCCATCTCAAGAGCACACCTATTATGCGCGTGCTGTTGGGTGCTGTCAGAACATTCACGTCTAGGTTTAGAGACATTCTTTGACAGAAAGGTGCAGTTATTGTGTTTTGGATACACTTGGTTGAGTGTACTTGTAGTCTAATCGTAGGTAGATAGCTTATCATGTCTCAGTTGCGTAGTTAAGTGGTATCTAGGGGTCGTAGGAGTAATTTGGGTTGGCATGAGAATTTGTAGTAATTATGGGTTGTCAAGATGAATAAGGGGACCATGTCCTGATCTCCTCTCGCAAGCTCCTACAATAAAGGAGTGTTGCCACAGTAATCACTTCGGCCTTATATAAGGAAGAGGTGCATTTTGTAAAGGCAAGCTTTGAATAAATAGAAATGTTAGAGGAGGTTCGTTTTCCCTTGAAAGAAAACATGTGTTCAAATGAGTTTGTTGGTCCCTTTCCCATAGGTTCTGGCAATAAACTCCCTAAATGGCCTAAAACCAGCGCAGTTATAGATCTTGATAAGCAGGACCGTAACATTAATGCCTTTGACATGCTTGGGTAACTGGAATTGGAGGTTCTAACAGGAAGCCATTGAGTATGTGATAAGCAAACCATTGATTAGCTGCCTCAGAAAAGTGTACGCCATCCCAGCCAATGTACTGCGAAGGATCTCGACAAGAAGCACCATATACATTAACCCCGTCATGCTTGCTTTTTTCCCACACCAGACATGGCTGTCATTCTCATGGTATCCATAGCAGATATTTAACGGATCCATAAAACTTGTTGAAGAAATAACTTTTGAAAAACGAGTTGTCTCAAAGTCATGGTTTCAACAACAACTAAATACATTTTTCTTTGAATGATTGTTGCAATGGCCTGAGGTAGAAACCTAAATACAAGCTTTAACAAGCAAGTAGAAGGCCCTAATGATTTTCCTTTTGTTTCAGGCTTCAATTGCATTTTACATTGCTTCAGGTAAAAAATATGGAGTATTTCTGCAAGTTGAACATGAAAACTAGTAGTAGTAAAGTACTCCCTATCCTAAAAGCAGCCTAAATTTTAAGCTTAAGAGGATGTCAGGATAAAATTGGAAGGCAGAAGGTGAGAGTGATTAATGATAATACCTTCACTCTTTGCGTTGCTGATTAGTCCGTACTTAGCGTGGAGATCCACGTATTGTATCACCGCACTTGGCGGCTCTAGCTACTGTTTGACCACTGTAATTGAGTTGCTTGTTGAATTCTGAGGCCATGTCGTTTTCAGCCTCGACACAGCGATGCTCATCAAGACAGCCTGGCCGGGCATCCAATAGGCACCATGTCATGTTGTGTCCCTCCTTGCCACACAAAGTGGTTGAGGCTCATCTTTCGAGAATTCCTCGGGTGAAGGCAGCTTGCTTTTTTAATCATGTGCCTTGGTTGGAGATCACAAACAAATAATTATCAAAAAGTAAGTTAAAGCATGTTTAATAGGAAGATTAGGCAAGTAGGTTGTTATTGGAATGACCTTGGTTGTAGAGATCTCCTGTGCTTTGAACTATTCAACTTGCACAATTTGCATGTCAAAAGGGAAAATGGACGATATACTATATTCGAATATGGTCTCGTTTTGCCTTGTAATGGTTGATTCGCCCGTTGCAAAGTTTGCACCATGCTGGTAATTTGCTCCAAGCGAGTTCAAGTAAGCACTTTAAGTATGGTAGCTTTTGGCGCTCAGCTGTAAATATAAAGATTTGATTCAAGTGCGATATAGGGAATGATTAGCGCCATTCATGGGCATAGGATCTACTCCTTAATACTCGTACCCTTTATCCTTCGTGTATTGTCACATGTCTAATGGAGAGTTTGTCATCAATCAATTCGCCAATTTTGTTGACATTAATCATCTTGTTGAAGTACGCGTGTGGATTTGCCTTTTAGGTTACAAAAATGAATGGATAAGTCAAAACTATACAAGCATGCGCATCACTTGACTGGGGAAAAGTGAGAACCTTTCTCAATGGCCAAAGATGTCTTTCGTGATTCCAAGACTTGCTCCTTGATACTTGTACCCTTCATCAATTAAACCTCCATGAATGCAGGCAGCTAGGACAGCTATGAAAGCTACCTGATCTGGGCCTACTGCTCTTTTCTTCCATTTTCATGAAGAGTTCAATTGCTTTCCAGGCCCATCTTCGCGTAAGCTGTTATCATTGTTGTTCACAGACAAACATTTTTTTGAGCCGTCTCAGAGAATAATTCAAAGGTTTTTTCAATGCTTCCGTACATCAATGCATGTCAATTAGGGCAATTTCAAAAATTTTATCCGACTCGATCCGATTCCTTTTTTATGCTCATGTGGATCCAAACTCCATGATTTAGTACCCCTAACACTAGCAAAAGAAATATGAAACCTGTTTTTCTGAGGAACAAACCAGAGAAATTCAAAATAATAATAATAATAATAAATAAATAAAAAACAGAGAAATTCAAGAAGAGAGAGAGAGAGAGGCTGGAAAAAGTAGGCCTTTATTTCTGAATATAAAAAACACTACACTTCTAACGGCGACAACTTGCAGCGCGTTCATATTTTGTTAACCAAACATAGTGTTAAATCTGAGTAGGGGTAGCCGGAAGTGTAGAGGGTCCTATAACTTGATCATTCAGTGTCCTGCTTGTGATTCTGCAGTAGGATAAGAAACCAACGGCTTGTTCATGGATTAAACCAGGGGCATCTGCTCGTGGGATGTTTCTGGAGGAGGTGGGTATCATCATCGAAAAACAGAAATCTCCTTCTGATATCTTTTGGGAGCTCTAATAATGGACCGGTCTTCCAAGCGTCGGCTTCATATGTCAGGTACAATTGTTTCTTTTGAAAAGCAGGGTAAAACGTGGGACACTTTTCCCTTCCCTGCATTCGGTTCTTCCCTTCCTTTTCTTCCCTGCATTCGATTTAGAAGATGTCAAGTGGATCCAGGTTCTTCCCTCCCTTTTCTTCCCTGCATTCGATTTAGAAGATGCCAAGTGGATCACTTACTGGGTTATGTGAAAAATTAATATTGAGTTCCAGTTGATGGATCAGATTTAGGAAAGGCAGTTACCCTGGAGGGTTTGGAATTTAATAAAACTCATAGATAACCCTTGTTGAAATAGTAAACTTGGTCGTTGAAAAGTCAAAAATCACGATTTAAACATTACAGCCGTAGTTGTTGACTAATGGTACCTTCTGGATATACTTAGGACGAAGCAAATGAAGGCGCTGAATTCAAAGGAAGATACAAGAACAAGAAGATGCGAGAATTCTTTTCTTCGGTGAGAACACCGACTTGCAACCATTATAAAAGGAGATGACCCCTCCTTGTTTTAGAAAACCCACCAGAAATAGATAAGCTATAGCAATAGCTTAGTAGGCTTTGTTCCTTCTTTGTATCCATTTATTTTTATAGCAATAAAAATTTCCTTCAATTTCTCCATTCCCTGGTTCCAACAATTCTTTTCTCCTAAAGCAAACAGAACAGAAAATTCACTAGCCTTTTTCTCTAAAAATATGAAAATGTTTACGTCTTGATATTTCAGAATTCCATTTTCTAAACATTTGTGATACGTGTGATGTCCGTCATCTAGCGCCGTCCCACGCCCATCAAGTACGTGAAAGTCCCTATTTTCCAAACAATATTGTCCCTCCCCCACCCTCCTCTCAAGTACGTGAATGTTTATCTGATTCTAGTACCTACCAATCACTTCTTCCCAATCACATCCTCCATTGACTGCCGATACGTCCCCATCTTGAAATGCCCTTCCCAAAAAATCCATTTGACTGAAACAATCATATGGGAATTGAATTCATCTGTACGCATGCAAGCAAGCTTTCTTTGCTTTCATATTTATGTGAAGTTCAGTCTTCGGAACATGTCATAGAATCCATTTCCCTGACAATTCCCTCACCCCCTTTTCTCAGGAATGTCCAATTCTCGGCTACACCAGCAATCCCTTTACCTCTTGCTCCTTCTACACCTCTTTCATGTCAGCGATTCTCAAGTGGGCACCGCCTCCCATTACGGACCCCCTTACTTGCCTAAGTTCATCTCAGAGAAAAGTGTTACTTTGAAATGCCTATTGTTACATCAACCCACTTTATCTTTTCTCTGGTTTATGATCATACAGTCACCGCCTGTTATGGAGGGGCGGCTGCGCAGTTCCCACCGAACCAGCACTTTGGATCAGCTGGAGAGGGAGTGTGGGACAATGGTGCTGCTTGCGGGAGTACCTGGTGCGGTGCATAGGCGGTCCTGTGCCCAACTCTAGCATTCCAGGCAACCCAAAAGAAGTGGTAAAGATTGTGGATCGTGCAAATACTTCTGTTTCCAAGCCTTCCCAATCTGGGGCAACAATGGTTCTTTCTACGAGTGCATTCAGGAGAATCGCCAATACCTCTGCCGCCTTCATTAAGATTGAATTCACACTGTAAGTCTCTTACTCTTTGTTTAGGCTAGACTAATTTAGATAGAGATATTTTAGTATATATGACTAGTGATATATGTTAATAAAATGTTGTATTCTTCGTATATAGAGAATTTTTTTATTTATTTATAAATTAGTTTTAAATAATAAAGTGAGTAATTTAATATAATATCCAAGTCGAAATTTAAATGAAACATGCATTAATTCGTGGTTCGATTTTTGTGGAGAATATTTTTCTTCCACTTCCGTCCTTATCTCAGTTTCTTAAAGGCAAAGTTTATCTTTCTTTTTATTTTCATATCCAGATATGGTCTCTGAAATTTCATGTGCGCTTATAAGACACAGGGCTTTCAGTCCATTTCCAGTTCATCAGAATCAGTGGGCCTGCAATCCTTCAAAACCAATTGAGCTTTTTAGTTTACCAAAATCAAATAATGTGGTTTCTTTCAAATGTATTTTGCAGTGTTTTCGAAAATAGGTATTTTGAATATTGTGTACCCCGTGTCAAATGTGTGGTGACATATTATATTTATTACAAATCAATTTTTAAGAGGGGGAAAAGAAAAGGAAAAGGAAACGTTCTTGACCCAGAAGCTTTTCTGAATATGCAGGAATTAAGCCGCTGTACTCCATTGACATATCACGAGATGGAGATGAAAATGTCTGTTTTGCTTCAAGAATGTAAGGAGACATTCAGTGTGCTTAATTAGTGAGGCCTATACTTTCACTATAGGATTGCTGCCAGAGAGGACTGAACTTCATGCAAATTTAGACCGAGGAGGCCTACCCAAAAGAGAAGCTTAAACCTCATGATACCTAGGTAGGATGTGCTTGATCCACCTTTCCTTTCTTGAAGATTTGTATTTTGATTAAAAATTTTATCTTCTTTTTAAAAATTATGTCTTATGCGGTGGACTTGTCTATGATATTATAGAACATTCCATAAAGTCATTTTTTTAACACTCACTGGTAAAATTGTGGATTTTGTGAGTATTATTGGGAAATCTTATACCAAAACCTAATATCACAAAAACATTTAGGGCTGGACGCGCGGGACTATGTCATTTCCTATACTAAAGTGGATAGTTTCTATAAATCTAGTGAGTATGAAATACTCAAAAAGAGATAGAAAGTAAAATGCACATGAATTTCTAGTCAATGGTCTGTCCCCATCAAAGGAAAGAAAGGATTTCAAAATCGAAAGGGGCACATTGATGTGAATGACAGAGTTTACCACACTGGAATTCGTGCGCTTAAAGTCCAAGCAATACAATGGACAGAAACGCAGTGTACTCTTCCCATCCTGTTGAGTACTTGTAAGGAGAGGACCCATTACATCTTCTGGACTAGGAAGTACCAATTAAAAGACAGTAGAATTTTTTACTTAGTAAAAGTTTGGTAATCGTCGCATTTCTTGACAGTCACCTGTTCCCTTTCTTATATTATCCTTTTGTGGATCTGATCTGAATTCTTCAGTCCTTTTTTTTTTTTTTTTGGCATGAGTGAAAATTTTCCCAATCAACATCTTGATTGTAAACCGGAATCTGGACTTCGTCTGCCTCATTCAGCTAACCCCACGTTGAATTGATGTGAGAAGAAAAAGACAGATGCTGTGTCTTAGTATCTCTATGAGGAAGGTGCCCACTGCCACCAAGACAGCATCTGTCTTTTCTTCTCACATCAATTCAAACTAAGTTGCACGTACAACTTTGTTAAGGTAGAGTAAAGTTATGTTTTTCCTCACTACTTGAGGAGTAGTGGATACCGCCAAGAGTAGTTTGACATCTAAGGAGGAACTCAGGACAACCAACTTTGGCGTCTTCTTCACTTCATTGTCTGCACCCACCGCCCTCTAGACCTGTCCTGCACATTATGATGAGGGGTTGGATCCCAGTGAGTCAGATCAGGGTTTCACATAGTTAAGCGTCGCACAGAGCATCTACTCAGGAAATGTAATTTGATGCTGGTGTGGTGCATTTGATGCTTTACACAGCATTTAGACATATAATACATGATCTTCCACATGAGTGCAGGCTGTAAGAGCAGTCACAAGAACAACCTCATCTGGCTTCACATTTTCATATCTCATTTCTCTGAACAACTCCAGACTTTCATAATAATAACCACTTTGAAGATAACCTGAAATCATAGTAGTCCACGAGATCAAATTTTTCTCCCTTATCTGCTCAAACAGTTGTCTAGCAGCATCGATCTTGTTAGATTACGCATACCCACTGACCAATGTAGTCCATAAAACCACATCAATCTCAGATTTACGTCTAGCCACTGACCAATGTAGTCCATAAAACCACAACAATGTTTGTCTGGTGTGGTGCATTTGATGCTTTACACATAGCATTTAGACACATAATTAATTTTTTTTCTTCTCTCTTTTATTTTTATTTTTATTTTATTTTTATTTTTTTATAAATCACAATACAAAGAAAGAAATTGGAGCATTATGGTGTTTACATGATTCTTTGAGGTATGAGCTTTCCCTTGTGTGTCTAACATTTAGAATTAAGTCCTTGGCATAGGAAATACTGTTAGACAACTATAGTTGAAGGAAGAATCTTTTTCTAGATAGCATTTACCATGTGTCAAATGCATTGATCACTGGCAATGTCACTATTGAAGCTTCCATTTCTTATTAAGAGACAATCCTTAATCAATTATTACAGTACTTATGCTGACATGAAACCTTAATTAATTACTTGAGGTCTTTCTAGTCAAGTTATACAGTCATTGATCATTGTACTCCATATAATCTAGATGATTGATATTCTGCAAAGGACCCTAATATGCGTAATACATATAAAAATATTCTTCCTTTTTGAAAAATTTATTGGTCAAAGCTCACAAAGTGTCTTTGCGTTTATTTATGAGTGAGAGTATGCCTTGATATGGTCCCTTCTTTAAGCTGAGTTGCCATGGGATGACTGGGACTTTGAGGTTGGGCCACTGGCTGTGAGGAGAAGGAGACCGTGGGCCTTGTATTTGAGGAGGATGTTTCCGTGTTTGATGTAGATGGCAAAGAAGCATTCGCTTATTGTGCCAAAAGGCCTCGTATTATTGGACAGTAACGAGTGTAAGGGGATGTACCCGTGTGCCAGTATTGGCAGTGGGATTTGTATTTGCGTTTTCGAAGAAAGGATATGTAGATTCATAAAAATAGCGTCTGAAAATATGAATGCTTGATTAGTTTTTGTGCAAAGATCGATGCCCTTTATAGCTTGTTGGATATCCTTGTCAAACCAAGGCCTTAAGCATGGATGCAGCTTGTGTTTGGTATATGGGGAAAGATATAGATAAACAAGGTATTCAAAAATATGAAGATAAGATATTGTAAGTGGTTATTTAAAAGTTTCTCCTATGTGTTTTATTTTCAATTATTGGGGGAGACTAGTTTCAACTATATGTGATATTTACCATTGGTAGATCCATGATGAAATGAACATATGGACATAAAATTTGTTGATGAATGCTCAATTTTGTAAGTAAATTTTGAAAGAGTGTAGAGGTAAATGTAGTTATCCATCATATTGAATATTCTTAATTTTTACTTCAAGTTGATTTTTCACAAATATGTGAAAATTCTCAAAGACTTTTGGGAATTGATTTTTAGATTAAAAAGTATAAATTCAATTTTTTTAAGTAATCATCAATAAATGATGTGCAATATTTGTTTCTTTCGACCGATTGAAGTGGAACAAGGCCCCAAATATCAAAGTGGATTAACTCCAATAGGGCCCGTGAAAGATTATTTGTGGGTGGACGTACAATTTTGACTCTTTTGCTACCCCAACATGAATTGCAAATCATGGAGTAATTCCAATAAAAGGAATTTTTTTGATATGAAACAGTTACGTTACCCTCTTATAGGCTACATGCCTTTAATTTTAGATGCTATTTTTCAAGCATATTTAAAGAAGTTGTAAGCACAATTGGAGATTGCTTCACATTAAAAGGCTTCAAACAATAGAGTCCATGGTTAAGTGTTCCTTGTAAGAGGATCCAACCCATATGAAGATTTGTATAATACAAAAATTATGGTAAAATGAGATCACACAAATGTTATGTTTGATTAATTTGGAAATAAATAACAAATTTTTAGAAATTGATGAGAGTAATAAATCATTGGAAATAGAAAATTTTTGAGGATTAGAAAGATTATCTATGTGGGAGATGCCCACATCATCACCCACTGTGACTTGTTGATCATACTTATATGGCATGAGGTTGTTAAGGTACAGGTTAGTTGTAGCACTGATTGGTTGCACCGGAGTCTAGAAAAAGTACTATATTTCTTAAAAACACAAAAAGGATTTACGGACCTTTCATTGGAGAAAGAGAGCGGATGTGGTTGTAGCTCAAGAAGCCACGCGCTTGTTCTTATAGTTGCTGCCACTTGCGGAAGTTGGTCTCTTTATTCTTTATCTTTATATTTTAAGAGAATAATTTCAAAGTAAATATTAACATGTATGTCTATATATATATATATATTTTATTATTTTTTCTTTGAGAATATCTAAGAGTTCTCATCGGTTCTCACTCGGACAACGTTGTGGACGCACCTTTCGGCCCTTGGGCCAACCCCTTGATGTAATGGGCTTTAGGTTCATTCTCGTCTCAAAGTAGTAAGGATGCTTTCTTTTTTGAGTGAGCTCGGGTTACTTATGGGCCTCAGTTATCCCCTCATAATAGTTTACAAGACTCTTTTTTTTGTCACACTTACGCTTTAAGTTTCTGATTGGTTATTTGCTTTGAAAATGTAATTGTACATTTCATGCATATGTCTTACACAATCATGAGAGATATTTTACTTTAGTTTTCAGGAAATAATTTTTTTTTGGTATTCAAAAATATATAACTACTCATCTCACATGCTTAAAACTTTAACAATTACAAATTTTCACTTATTTAAGAACAACCTTTGGGTTTTCCAAAACGAAAAGGTAGAATCTGTTGGGTTCAGAGGGTGATGTGTGCGCGCCAAGTAGTCAATAAGCTTGCACGCATTACTGTGTTTATTTAAGGAATATGGTACATGTGTCATCAATATCAATGTTTTTGGTGTGGTAGTAAAACCTGAGGATTTTTATTAAGTATTATAAAAGTATATTACATTGTTGACCGTTGTTAGTAGTTTTTTGTGTACGCCAAGTGGTCAGCAAGCATGTGGAAAATGTTGTTAAGTTTGTTTCATGTGTTGCCAAGTACCAACTTCCAATTTCTGGATCCCAAAGAAGGTACAACTTTTATTTAGCCAGCTATGCTTTGGGACAAAGCAGGGGGGTAATGAACATGTGGAGTCCAATGGTCAATGCCCCAGAAGGTGACTGATGCACCCATTAAGCGAAGATAAATGGTTTGGAAGGAAAGTTAATATGGAACTTCAAAGGAAAATGCATAATTGTATGTTCGCTGGCAAATATTGATCTATTGTCGGGTTGAAACATATATTCTGGAGATTATTCTTGAAGTGGCTTCATGTGTTGGGACCATTTCCATGGCTTCTTTCTCTATAAGATTGTCAATTCTATTTCTTTTCGATTGTGATTCTTAAGGAGAGAGCTTTGTTTATGCATCCTTTGTACACAAGATACCTAATTTGTTTTCTAATCGGGTAACCTATAAACACAATATTAAAGCATCTTAAACAAAAACTTAAACTAGTAGGTGGAAAACTCCAATAAGCACATTAACCCACGACCAAAAAGTAAAAAATCATGCCCTAAGTCAAACGACACAATAAAATTACTAACCCAACAATAACGTAATTAGAATGCCTGCACATGCGGAAATAGACACAGATTACGTCTGACCCTGAAGCTACAATAGGTGAAAAAGATATGCTCTTCATGGACATTGGATCTACTCCATCCAATAGTACCTAGCATGCCGCATGCCTTGCTTTACTAGGCTAAGTTCTGAAAGGCCGCAAATACAGTGGGGGAGTAGAAGCACAAAACTCCACAATTTCTAACAGACTCTTCAAACTAATATTTGTCAAGAAGAATATTAAATTGATAAAAAGCATAAAAGCAATCAGTTTCTATGATGTCGTAAACTCAAGAAAAGGAGAAAAGAAAAAATAACTTTGATGGGCTGAAGGGCTACAGTTAAATGGACTTCAAAAATGACTCAGGGGTCTAACTCAAAGTCAGTTTTAAAAAGGTTCAGAAAACTGATTGTATAAACACGAAAAGGTAAAGTAGGAAAATAAAAAGCAATTCTTTTTAAAAAAAAAAGTAAAAACACATCGCTATCCTCAAAATTCTTCATGTTTCTTTTCTCTTCATGGTTGTGACAGTCTTGTGTTCATTTTCTTCTTCCTCAACTATCACTTTATTGCAGCCTATCTTACACAATCCCATAATGGAAAAACAAACAAAAGAAGAAATGGGGAGAGAAGAGGGGGAGGGGGGGGGGGGGGGGGGGGAAGGGTGGGTGGTTATAGTACATGCAAATGTCAAGTTTGGAAAAAGGAAAAAAAAAAAAAAAAGAGTAAAAACACGTCACCATCCTCAAAATTCTTCATGTTTCTTTCATCTTTATGGTTGTGACAGTCTTGTGTTCATCTTCTTCTTCCTCACCTATCACTTTATTGTAGCCTATTTAACACAATCCCATAATGGAAGAACAACCAAAAGAAGAAATGCAGAGAGAAGAGGGGGAGGGGGGGAAAGGTGGGGGGGTATTGTTACAATACATGCAAATGTCAAGTTTGGAAAAAGGGAAAAAAAAGAAGAGTAAAAATATGTTACCATCCTTAAAATTTTTCATGTTTCTTTCAGCTTCATGGTTGTGACAATCTTGTGTTCATTTTCTTCTTTCTCACCTATCACTTTATTACAGCCTATCTAACACAATCCGATAATGGAAGAACAACCAAAAAAAGAAACAGGGAGAGAATAGGGGGGGGGGGGTATTGTTATAGTACATGCAAATGTCAAGTTTGGAAAAAAGGAAAAAAAAAAAAAAAAGAAGAGTAAAAACATGTCACCATCCTCAAATTTCTTCATGGTTGTGACAATTTTGTGTTCATCTTTTTCTTTCTCACCTATCACTTTATTACAGTTTATCTAACAAAATCCTATAATGGAAGAACAACCAAAAGAAGAAACGGGGAGAGAAGAGATGAAAAAGGGAAAAAAAGAAGAAGAGTAAAAACACACCACCATCCTTAAAATTCTTCATGTTTCTTTCATCTTCATGGTTGTGATAGTCTTATGTTCATCTTCTTCTTCCTTACCTGTCATTTTATTACAACCTATCTAACACAATCCCATAATGGAAGAACAACCAAAAGAATTTAATGAATAGTTTCATCACACCATCGTCTTTTTGTCTCCCAAAACATAATGAGGCTAACATTCCACACCGCTCCTACCAAAAACCCCAATCCAATGGATATGAATAGCCCATCAAATCTAGTTGACATAGTTGGAGCCTTGTCTTTAGGTATTGGTTGTGACCTATGATCCTTGCATTCTACTGTCAAAGGAAAGCCACATTACCCTTCGTTCCCTTCAAATGAAGTTTTTAAAAATGTTGCAAATTGCTTGATTGATGGAATCTGTCCTACCAATTGATTGGAGGAAAGGTTGAGAGATGATAAGAAAATTAGACCATCTGCTAGTTGCTGAGGGATCTCACTAGTAAGATTATTGCATGATAGGTCCAATGACTTAAGATAACTTAATCTTCCCGGAGATGATGAGATTTGGCTTGTTAAACCATTACGTGACAAGTTTAGAACATGTAAAAACTTGAGTTCTCCAATTTCTTGTGGTATAGGTCCATTAAGGATATTGCATGAAAAGTTAAGTAAGGTAAAGATGGTTAGAATCTTCACTAGCTCCATATTTAGCCCTTTAGCAATAATTGTTACTGAGTCTTGATAATAAAAGGCACTTAATTGCAAAAATTGAAATTGGATGTGAGAGAGTACTGTTTGAGTAATGTTTTCATTACCCATCATGGGCTTCAAACTTAAGATTTTTGGAAGTTGACCAATAAACTTGTTTGAAGTTCCACTTATAATTTGAAGCATTGGCCAAGTAACATTTGGCTTTGAACAACCTATGTCCCCATAAAATTTGTTAGACCATAAAACAAGGACACATAATATGGATGCATTCCTTAAGTAACATCTTGCTTTCTTCTTATTTTTATTACTTTTATTTTTGAGTAGAGGACAATCAGCTTTAATATGTCTAGGTTTTCTACACTCAAAGCATAGATTATCCCTAAGGTCATGTGTTTCTTTCCTCCTAGATTGTCTTACATTCTTAATTGAACCTTTTCTAAGGAATTTTCTAAATCTTCTAGCTATCAAGGCAATCTCATCATTTTTAGTCTCTATTTCATCAACTTTTTCTACTTCTACTTTTGGTGCAAGTGACTTCTTATTTTATTTTTCTCTTTCTCTTCTTATTAAATGCATCTCATGAGTTTTTAATGATCCTAACAGATCATCTAGGCTCAATTTTTCTAAGTCATGTGCTTCCTCTATAGCCATCTTTTTAGGGTCCTAACTTTTAAGTAAAGACACTAACATTTTTCTAACCATTTCTTCATTTGTGTATGTCTTTCCTAACAATTTAAGTTCAAAAACTATCTCAGTAAATCTACCAAACATTTCACAAATAGTTTCAGAATCATGCATAGCAAACAACTTATAATCATGTATAAGTATGGTAACTTTAGAGAATTTAACTTTCTTAGTACCTTAATAAATTACCTCTAACTTATCCCATATCTCTTTATTGGTGATACAAGAAGACACTTTATTAAACTCATGAGCTCTTGGATCACTTTATATCATGTTCATAGCCTTAGCATTTAATCCAATGCTTTTAACTTTATTTTTACTCCACTCATCAGTCTTGGGTAACACAGTACCCTTTATGATAGCCTGCCAAGCTTCCAAATCTTGACCAATAATAAATACTTGCATTAGTTGCTTCCAATGTCTATATTTTATGCCATCAAACAAATGTGGTTTGTTAAACCTGTAATAGCTACACCCTTTTCTATAGCCATTATAAAGATCTACTCTAAGATGTTAAAACTTTAAATTAGAGAACTTAGCTCTTGATGCTAATTGTTAGGTATAATGGCCAACCAAGAAGGGAGGAGTTGAATTAGTTTTCTAAAAATATGACTATTAAGTTTTTTTAATACACCCATAAAAGAATCAAATAATACAAAAGATAAGTAGAAACAACAAGTTAAAGTAATCACAAATAGAAAAGATAGACACCAATTTTTCACTGTGGTTCGGCCATTTGCACCTACTTTCATCTTTTTTTTTTCTCTAACGCAACTAGTTGAAGTCTATTTTACTCACTAATTAGGAGAAAACATTTTCCTAATCCTTCCAATCTCTTCTTAAAGAGATTACAGTGCAATGTGGTTATAATCAAGGTTCTTCCAACCTTATTATAAAGCAATTCTTGAAAGATGTATAATACAATAGAGAGATATTACTAATTAGAGAGTTGTCTAAACATATAGAATCCCAATCAAAGCTTTAATCACAAAACCCCCAAATTGTGGAGAGTGAGGGTTTCAGATTTACAATCAAGTTTGTGTGTAATATAAAATAAGAGTTATCAATCTTCTTTATTTCTTTCAAATATCTTAGTAAACTCATGTAAGAACACTTTTTGAACCATCGAATCGAGCCTTTATAAAAGATTCAAATAAGATAAGCTTGATTTGAGTTCTCTAGCAAACTTCACACAATCAGGGAGCTTCTTCTTGTTAAGAGATTGAGATAACTCCATCAATCTATGGTCGAGACCTTGATTCAAACTTCTAATCATCACCATCACTTGTTTTGACACCCAATCACATCTTGTTTCTTCCCATTAAGAAAGTAGGCACTCATTTGCATAGAGAGAATGACATCGTTGTCTCTAACAAAAGCTAGGGTTCTATTTGCATGGAACCTTTTAATAGCATTTGGCTTTCAATTGGATGACATGGTTTCAATTAATGCAACATTCTTCACTTAAGAGTTGTGATGGACTCTTGTAATATGGGCTCAAGTAAGCTCTTATCAATGGCTCAATATCAGTCATTCTCCTTGTGGGCTTAGCTTCTTGGTTTAGCCTTAGTCACATGCGGGCTAAACCTCTTGGATCATCTTTGAACCCATACAGGCCTTCTCAAACCAGATTTGTCAAGTTTCTCAAGCCTAAGCTTCTTGGTCTAAGCTTGTATTTGCATAAGCTTTACCATGTAAATTAAACCTCCTTACCATAAACCTCTTGCAATAAAATAGTCACTAGCATCATATTCTTTTTGATATGGATACCATGCAATTCATGAATATCATACTATTGTATGCTTAGGAAATATTCATTTTTAAGGCACGAATAAGGCTTCAATACATCAAAATGTAGGAACCCGATTACTTTATAATATCATTAAATTGATATTATAATTTGCACACCTTTTACTTCCTTATTGTTCAATTTTGAACATTAACAAATGAAAAAAATTTATATATTATATGCAACCAAAATTTGTCACAACAAAACATATCTTTTTCCAATAATAACAACAAACAAGAGAATTTTGTTTGGTACTCATCCATATTGTCGATCTATTATAGCTTAATTGGAATTCCAAAGAAATCTTGGAACCTACTAGGGTCGTACCTCTCATAAAGCTCAGTTGTTAGCAACTCCCAAGAAGTCTTCTCATCACCTTTCTTAGTTTTCAAGAGTTGAAACCAAGTCTTGGCCTTTCCATCTACATTCTAGGGTATAAGGGATACTTTTTCCTCATCTGAAGCAAAGTTGTAGTAAAAAAGCTCGTTGGCCTTATAGATCCAACTAGTAAGATCTTCTTGGCCAACATAGCATAGAAATTCTAACTTGACAAATCTCAAACACCAACCTCCCATTGCATCCATCTCCCCTAAAATGAGAGGAGAAGCCACTTCTCTTTGGACCTTCATTTCAAACTATCAATCTTTCAGTTGACATCCGTCATCATGCATTGCATGACGTCCATAACCTCTTGGAACCTTTATTCCATGTCAGCTATCAGCTGTTCATATGCTTGATTAGCCATCATCAGTTTTGGCTTAATGCCAGTTTGGTATGTGCCCTTGATAGGGATCAAGGAACCCGTATATGAACAAGCTGGTCATGGAGGAGTAGAGGTGCAAAATGTTGCCTTTTACCTATAGTGACAACTAAAAGAAGACGAGGAAAGTTTGGAGATGAAGGAGAATTAGCATTCAATGGGAACAAAGATACAATATTTCTTTTTTGCTTGGAACAACCCATAGGCAGTGACATATTCAGAGCCTTGAGCTTAGGGCTTTCAAAACGTAACGCTACAAATAAAGTCATTTCCCCATGCATTTAGCTACCCTACCGAGACTATCCTTGACCTAGACTAGTCCCCTAAACCCCATCATTACTTATTAATCGACATGCTAAATCATCCACAACCAAGCCAACGTACTCCATTACTTCCATGGAGAATGCCAAAAGTTCGATGCATGCATATGACAACAAAACTTCGCATGCATGTAGACAATACCATCTTGCCTAGGTAGCAGTAGGGTGGCTTGAAGCAATATCCTAGTGAAACACGTGGGAGGTTTGGGCACAAGCCATGCTGGAAGAGTCTTCGAGTGCCACGTTTGAGGTAGAAGGTTGACGTGGTTCCTTGTCAAAACGTGACAAGAGAATATCTAAACACAGTGCTACATAGTATTGAATTGTGTATAAAAACACAAGAATTGATTCAAGCTAGAATGCTAATTATATTTTCAACCCGTGAGCTTCAACAGCACTACAAATGGTTGACAAACTTTTCAATACTTTCACAAGAACCACAATGATACTTCAAGTACGCATTTTCTTGATTCTAAAAGTAAAAATCAAATAATAATCTTAGCATTCAACTGAAGCAATAAGTATTTCACAAATAACGCGAACTATCCACGTGAACAGCGCAATCTCTAATTTAGGTTCAAAAGCTTTCGTAATTACCAACATTCTCTCCCTAAAACCTTAGGCAGCTTTGTTTTGTAACTGTAGTTGTTTTTCCCTTTACTGCTCTGGATTGAATTTGTGGTGAGTTGGGCTTGAAGGTATGTTATGATGGGCTTCTTGGTGTAAGACCCGTGTGTATATGATCATGCGTGGCCCCGCAAATTTAGTGAAGGCCATTTTTGTCTTTTGATCCTATAGGGCAAATTCCTACGGGGCGCGGGCGCGAAGAACATTCAGGATCGGGAAGGACAAAGAATTGAAAAGCAGAAAGGGGTCCTGCGCGTGACCAAACGACTGTAACGAGCTTTTTCTGGGTTTGGGTAAAATCGGTTATTTTGGTTGTAATAAGAGATTTGGTTGTTACGGGTGAAATTGGTATTTGGCGTATATGTGGTGATTTTTAATAGTGGAAATCCAACCTAAAGTTTAAGATGTTAATTAGTATGCGTAAATTTGGATATATGTATTATAATATTTCATAATAATAATAATAATAATAAATCACTTTTTACGGTCTACATATAAAGCATGGCAATTTCCTCTTCTTGTAAAAGAACCTTAGGCTAGTACGAAAATATATTAATACTAAAATAAGTCTCCTCGCCCTAAAATAAGTCTAAAACACATTCGGAGATGACCAAACTGAGGGCACTTCTGTTCTTTCAATAAGTCTCCTCGCCTGTGACAATACGGCGGTCTTCCTCGGTGGAAGAAGAATCCTCCAGCAACCCCTTCACCGGACAGATCAGGCGGTGATCTTTCGCGGCTGCTGGTGCTGGGAGTTCGATCGACTCTCTCCGGCCAATTTCATATCGAAGATCCCTTTGGTGTTCCACGTCGCGGCGTCGTTTCTGACGCCGGATCTGGCCTTTGTGACTCCAGATCTGGTCGTTCCGGGCAGATCCGGTCCTGTCGTGTATGCGCTTCCTCTGAGCGACGCGGAATCCCAGGTTCTTTCTGTTTTTTTTTTTTTTTCTGGCGAAGCTGTGCACAGTGCAAGATTTCGAAATTTTTTAGTTGAATTTGCGCTTGCAAAACTAGGCAATGTCCTCAGAAGAAGAAAAATATCAAAGCACCCTCTCTGCCGGCTCTACTGCGGAGTCGGTCTCAGTTGAGGCCGACCCACTCGCCGCAAACTACGGTGACGCCGCGCCCTCGGAGCTCCGATGTAAGATTGGCGTTGACATCTGGGAGCGGACAGAGGTCGGCGCGCTGACCGATGCGCTGAGGGACCGCTACGTGCTCGTGCGCGGTGATGCGCTGATGATCCGCACAGTCGGGAAGAACATGGCCTTCTTGGTCGTCAGAAATGAGGGCTTCACCGTTCAGTGCGTTGTCACGGCCCAGCCCGACGTTGTGAGCCCCCAGATGGTGAAGTACGTTGCCGGGCTGAGTCCCGGGTCGATCGTCGACATTGCAGGCGTCGTCTCCGTCCCCACTTTTCCCATAGAAGGAGTCACTCAGCAGGTTAGCATGTATGAATATTTCTCTATTTGTGTCCGTAACAACGTATATTATCTATCAGAATGGACCAACAGAATGACATCGCACTTGTCACGGTAAGTAATATTAGTTTATGCATCATTGATATAAGTCCACGCTACATGCACTCATACAGTAAGCCAGCAATATTTGGTCGCGTTGCCGTAACACAAGTAAATTGGTCCGAAGTGAAGGGACAGCTGATGAGGATCCTATTATCTATCTGGAGGGGCTCTAAGGATGTATATGGGGAGGGAGTAATCAGACTTTTAGTGTGGATAGTAGTCTATATAGAAGAGCTGTAAGAGTATTTATTGGAAGTTAAATCAAATCCATGGTGTGGATTGGAGTATCTCCGGGAGAGCCGTTGAGTTCGGTGGTTACCATTTCAAAATTTTTTGGTTATTCATTATGGATCAAATTGAATGAATTGTCTTGGAATATTTGTGCGTAGAAGCTATGCTGTATTTTCATGCCAACTGAATGGAAAATATTGTAATGTATGCATCTGAGGAAGATGGGCATTGGCGTGATAAAAACTGTCAGATGAAACCAGGGTGAAGTCGATGTGGAATACACCAAACTGAGTTGAGGAGTACAGTGTTGGGTTTATAGATGAGCAGTGGTGGCGGGTGTTGGGTAGAGTGGAAAACCTTCAATGGATTGTACTGGTTTGCTGATTTCATATGTTGAGTAATGGACAATAGTAGGCAGCTTGTTTGTTAGCAAAGTTAACTGGAGTTGCCATTTAGGCTAGCTTCTGAAGGAGTTCAAACCATACACCTACTTGCTTTATTGGGATTAGTTTGGTTCTTTATCTTCTCTTTCTTATTTTGCAAAGTTGGAGATTTACCTAGTGTCTCTAAGAATTCTTTCTTTTTTTTTTTTTTTTTAATATATATGACACTGTTTGTATTCGTAAAGGTTGAAATTCAAGTGCAAAAATTATACAGCATCAGTTGGGCCATGCCAACGTTACCCCCCAATATTGAAGATGCTGCTTGTAGTGAAGCTGATATTGGAAAAGCTTTGCAGGTAAATCCAATGAGGATTCCATTCTCTCTCTCCAATCACTTCAACTAGCTTGTGATCTCTTTATCCATGTCCATGCGTATAATAGTAGGATCATGTGATTGGTGCAGGCAGAAGAACAGCTTGTTCGGGTTGACCAAGATACTTGTTTGAAAAGTAGAGTTCTCAAGTTGCGAATACCTGCTAATCAAGGAATTTTTTACATTCAGTCTAAAGTTGAACAAGCAAGTACCTACTTTTTTTGAATAATGTTTTCTATTTATCCCCATCAATGGTTTATGCATTCCTTGTCATATTGTTGCGTGACAAGTTTCTTTATTAAGTCACATATGATATTTAGTAGGATCAAGGATATCTCTACAGGGGATGAGAAAAGTTTTTAACAAGTCACATTATGCTGAGTTACGAACTACTTTTCCTAATAAAAGTACAAAGCTTGTTTTCCATTGTGTGAGAGGGAGTTTTATCTTTGGTTGGACGTGGAAAAGAGAATGGAAATAGGAAGAGGCATGGGGGGGTTGGTTTGTTTGTGAATGGAAGGAACAATAGTTTTGTTTTAAAATTCCCTTCACCCTTCCTTCAATAGCAACACCAAGTAGGTTTGGGAATTATGTTTTACACGATCAACATTTTAATTATGGCTTTTTTTTCTTCTTCTTTTTTGTGGTTTTTTCTAGAACATTGTATGGTCATTATATTATTTAGCTCAAGATAGATTAAGTTATAATTGGTTTTCTTATAAAGAGCCTAAGTTTTTTATGGGAATTAATCAATGAACACTATTTCTTTATTGGGTTAAGTGGTGATCACATTTTCATACTTGGATTTTTACAACTCATTCTTTCATTGGGCACACATGCAAATGAACAAATTATTGTTAGAATGATCAAGCGGCACCACTAGGCCAAAAGCAATTGCTAAGAGCCAAGGCATTACTTTATTATCTTAATACTCACACATAGGCCTTGCTAACCATGTGGGCTTAGGTGCTCAAGTTGGCTTATGGGGCTCCTTCCACACCAAGTCCACTCAGACGCCGCTTTGTAGTTAATTTTTGGCAACGTAGCCTCACACTAAATAGTGGGTGAACATAAAGTGCTACACTTATCTACATGTTAGGTGCTGCAAGTTGGATAGTTACTCCCATTCGTGTATAAGGGAAATGTTGGGCTAAATAAATCAAACAATCCCCCCGTCCCACTGGCATTCATTGGGACTTGACTTTGCAGTCGAGTATAAGGGAAATATTGGGCTAAATAAACCAAACAATCCCCCCTTCCCCTAGCATTCATTGGGACTTGACTTTGCAATCTCGCTTTGATGCCAATTGTTAGGATCGTCAAGCACTACCACTAGGCCAAAAGTAATTGATGATAGCTAAGATGCTACCTTATTATCTTAATATTCTTACACAAGTCATGGTTACTAGTACTCGGGTTGGCCCACAAGCCTCCTCCACATAAGGTCTACTCAAACCCTCCTCTATAGCTAGCTCTTTGTAGTGTAAAGCTCCACACTAGTGGGCATGCATGAAGTGTTGCACCTGACTATGCACCATGTGTCAAAGGTTAGATGGTTAGCCCTATTTGAGTACAATGGAGATGGTGGGCCAAATAAACCCAACAATTATATCTACCTATTTTTGTATGCATATCTTTATATATATTTTTTAATGTATATGTTTAACTCTTAGGAGTCTTAAGTATCAAGAAACAAACTAAGCATTTTACTTTTATGAATGAGCTTATGGAGTGTTTGGTGTGTTTAACTTTCATATGTGCTGAAAAGAGGATCTTTTATCTATCCTCCCCATCTCCCCCTTTACATGAAATTTTTGTAGTTGGGGTTTGTTCTCATTATCAACATTCATAAGATGAACATGTTTGAGCTTAAGTAGTTAAATTATTCTGCAGATATTTAGAAATTTCTGTTCAACTCTAGAAGGCTTTTTGGAAATCAACACACCACTAGTGGCTAGCTCGAGTGAGGATGGTGCTGTTGTCTTTGTGCTAGATTCCCGCGGACAGCCTACATGCCTGGCTCCATCACCGCAGCTTTATAGGCAAATGGCAGTTTGTGCAGGTTGGCAAGGTGTTTATGAGGTTGGCCCCGTTTTTAGAGAAGAGGACTCTGACACTCACAAGCATTTGTGTGAGTTTGTAGGTCTTAATGTTGAAATGGAAATTAAAGAAGACTACTTTGAGGTATAGTCATATTTTTGAGATTGGCTTCTAATAAGTATCTATATTTAGTGATGGTCTTTAATTGGCCATGTATGTCATTGTGCTTGTTTGTCCAGGTTTTGGATGTCGTGGACCGTTTGTTTGTGACAATGTTTGACATTTTGAACAATGATTGTGTGAAAGAACTTGAAGTTGTGGGTAGGCAATACCCATTTGTGCCTTTGAAGGTGATTCTTCATTGTTCAAGAAGCTTATGAAAATGTAGTTGTATGTTTGTCTAGCATAAGTACTTGGAGTATTCGGCAATTAGCTCCATTTGGTTCCTTTTGGCCCTAATCTTTATCTTTAATCTACTTGTTCATGTTTACTTGTGCAGTACTCGCAACAAACCCTAAGGCTAACATTTGAAGCAGGAATACAAATGCTTAAGGTAACGATGGTGCCTCTATGCTGTTGCGGTCACCTTTGAATATGCAGAAAAGTAATTGAACAATGAAGGCAGGGATGACTTGAACCACTAACAAAAAGTAATAAATGGGGTTTAATGTGTATGTGCCTGAGTGTTTGCATACACTACAGCAAGGGTCTTGGAGAGAAGGGGATATGTCACCTGCAATTATTATTGTTCTTGGTGGTTTGGATGTTGTGACTATGAAATTATACCTTGATTCTATTGTGCCTGTTGAATTCTTATTTGCATGACTTTATCTTATACCTCATCTTCTTGTTACCCAATTAATAATTTCTCAAACAACAGAGGAATGAATATTTCCAGGACCTCAATAGGACTTCTGGAGTCTGTTGTGTTCCTGTCCTAGTACACAAGTTTTGAACAAAAGAGGGGCGAAAAGGACGGCCTTTCCATCCCAAAATCATGCTTTTATCACTTGAAGAATAGCTAATGGAGGACTTCTTCATGGCTTATACTTAGTTTCTTCCTATTCCCCTTTTTTATGTATTTTTTGTATTCTTTGTATTCTTTAATTTCTTTTTGGCTTTAAATATCCTGTTATTAATTTCTCATGTTTATGCTTGGTAAGAGTAGTCAGGGGTTTGCAACTAAGTTTACTTTTTTGTCTTAGATTTTATTATATATATTTTCTTTATGATAAATGAAAAAAGGGCAAGCCTGAAGTTTGACTTATTCAGGATGTTGGTGTAGAAGTTGATCCCTTTGGAGACCTAAATACCGAGGCAAAAAGAAAGTTGGGACAGCTTGTTTTGGAGAAGTAATTTAGTCTCTTGATCTTCTAGCCCACCTGCTATTTTTCTGTTATTCTTTTCTTTCATTCTCATGTAAAGTCCATTATTAATGATTTTAATCATGTGGCTAAAGCAGATTTTGTTTCTGATTGTAGGTATGGCACTGAGTTCTACATTCTCCATGGCTATCCTTTGGTTGTTAGGCCATTCTATACAATGCCTTGCCGTGATAATCCAGCTTACAGTAACTCGTTTGATGTCTTCATTCGTGGTAAATTATCAATTTCTGCCAATAATGGTGCTGTTGCGCATACATTTCGTGTCTTTTGCTGCCTTAGTTTTAGTCTTATAGCCTATGAATGACAACTACTTATTATTTTGTTTGTGTGGCCTTGATGTTGATAATGGATATGGGTACAAATAGGATCTAGATACAAAGACATGACAATTCTTGTAAAGCAGATATCTCACAAAAGTTTGTGAAAGACATGACAATTCTTGTAAAGTGGATATCTCACAAAAGGTTGTGAAAGACATGACAATCCTTGTAAAGCAGATATCTCACAAAAAGGTTGTGCTTATGGATGTCACTCGTGGGCTCAAATTCTGCATAAATATCTTTCGGAGTTTTTGTAACCTCTCATCTCTTTGTTGTCTTCATGTAGTATGTGTGTCAGCTATCACTCTAGTGGTCTAGTATTTTTGGATGCCTACTCAATAATATGAATCTACCATATGTTGTGATGTATGATTAGCTTGAGGTATCTGTGTTGAAGAGGGTATGAGCATGAAATCTGACTTAGAGACCATCCTGGGATTACATTTACAGCTTTACTCCCAATTATGGGGAGTATTAGGAGGTTGTCTGTTGCTATTTTTCATTGTAAATTGAGTCAACTGTTTTGAAGTTTAATCTGTCTGTTGGACCCTCTGTCCTGCATTGTTATGAGCCACCCAGTACTGAGAGGCAGAATCTTTTGCATTTTATTGCAAAACAATGGTCTGCTTTCAAGGTCAATCTGTGTTTCAATCTGTGCTTATATACCCCTAACGCTTGTGGGTTTTCTGTTTGGAAAATTCTACAATGTGCTTCTGTGTTTTGTTGAAGTATACTGGTAATTGTATACTTGATCTTAATTTAGTTTAGTGTTCTCTTTGTTAATTGCTCTTAGTATATTTCCTTTTCTACTTTCTTAGGTGAGGAGGTAATTTCTGGAGGTCAGCGTGTACATGACCCGAACCTCTTGGCTGTACGTGCAAAGGCCTGTGGAATTGATGCTGAGACAATATCAGGATATATTGATGCTTTCAAGTAATTTTCTGTTACTTGTACTTTGATTTTCCATAATTGTTGTTTTAGTCAATGCCTGCCACTCTCCGTAACCAGCCTTTCTCTCCATAACTTATGCCATTCTCCCTAGGCAAGTGTTAAAAAAAAATCAGTTTAGTGTTGTAAATTCCTGTTAAATCAGTGATTTGGCTATGTGAGAAGTAAATTTGGTTGAGTATAAGTGTTATTCTATGTTGAATTGATGATATGCTAGAAGATGTGGTGTATGAAAAAAGAATCCTGAAGATTAATTATCCTTAGTAGAACTGCGAAATTGAACCAAATCAATTCTTGTGCAAATGGTCTGAGTGGAATGGATCTAAATCTCGTGCTTGTTATGTTATTCATCTTCTAATTGTTGAACTTTCTAGTTGTCTTTCTTGGAACCTTATCCATCTCCTATATGGTTTCCAGATCTGGTTTTGCTGTGACATTACATCTAATGTGTCATGGCTATGTTTAGTGAATCCATAACTCTTAGAAATCTTTGAGGCTGGTCATCCATGTATAGTTAGCATTATTCACCCAAGGTAGGCTAAATTATTCAACAAGATGAGAAAAGATAAAAACTTTTAAGCTGCCAGTTATCACTTGAACTGTGCAGTTGATAGGGCGCAGAGTGTAAAATTATTTCCCTGGAAAAGGCCTGTACCCTGAAATGTTTGCTTCTTATGTATTATTAATTTAGTGTTTTTCTTCATGGGCGTGCAAGGGGAATTCTGCCTAATGTTTTGGAAACAAAGAGTTTCTCTGCTTATACCTGAAATATCTGTTGTCGGTCATTGCAGAGATGACTGTCCATGTCCACATGGTTGGTTTGGACTAGGGCTGGAGCGTCTGGTGATGCTTTTCTGTGGTTTGGATGACATTCGGAAGACGACCCTTTTCCCTCGCACTTAGGATTGCTCCGTGGTAGTATCTTCAGCCGGATATACATTGCACCATTAGTGATGCCACTGGTACTCTTGTCACCATTGATGGGACTGGAGCTTATGTCAAAACTGATGCTACTAGAGCTGCTGTTACCAATCACGTGTTAGCTTCTTCTTGTTACGTTTGTTGAAAGAGTGGTCTTTGGATTAAGATCTGCAGGCACAATTAATTTTGAACGTTGCATTTGTATTAGGTTGCAAATGGTGGTTAAAAGTTCTGATAGGTACTTTTGGCATTCCAACGGGAGTAAAACACACCTCTAGTATGTGAACCTGACTCCTAGGTGTGGGAATTGTTACAACTTATTACCGTTAAAATTTTTCTTTATGTTATGTGTCCGCTTTAGTTTCCTTCTCTGTCTCTTCTCTCTCCTAAATATCTGTTGGGTCATTTGGTTGGTCTTGGTGGTATGGTTTGGTGACCTCGGCCGAAGGTTGCAGTGGGCTCAGCTATGTGCGTGGCGTCCCTAGAAGTCAGCAGCTCCTCCATTTGGCTCTAGTGCTAAGCAGCTCCCTCTTTTGGTTTAGCGTTTGGTGCTAAGTGGCTTCTGTAGTCGGGCCTGGTTTTTTGCCTCATGATTAGTCTTCCATGGGCACTGGGATGGTTTTTTGATTCACTCCGTTGTTTCTGGTGGAATGGGATAATTGCTCTACATGCAATGCGACAACTATCTGTTCAGCACTAGGTCGTCTTGTTGCAGTATCGTGTCTTAGCAAAGAAAATCAGTTTCCCTCTCGACTTCGTGATGCGGGTACTGGAGATGTGCCGGGCGAGATACGTCACCATGTGCCACTAGCTTGATGGAGAGATCTTTCGTTTCATTTTTCTTTTTCAACCTCGCACACAAACTACAACTCGTAAAGTATGTTGGGTTTACTACTCGTAAAGTATGTTGGGTAAACATACCAACTGACAGCAGTTGGTGGTGGTCGTCTTTATGGTGTGTTTATATTCGTTGCTTTGCTATAGGAGCACAAAAAGATGAAATTCGCACAAATTGTTTTGCTTGTACCTAACGTGTTGAGATTCACTTATTTTTGGGAAAATTAGATGCTGGAGAAGATGATGTAGTTCCAGTGATCTGGAACGATGATTAAATTTAATGTAGTGAGAAACGGAAATCTAGAAGTGGCACAACTGAAGCGCGCTTGACCATTTCGGTGCACCTTTCTAATCTTCAGCGGAATTTGTTCGACTATAAGCTATATCTTAAATAAGGCAACAATAATGGCTGTGAATTCTAAAAGATTTATCTCATCCTTTGATATATGAACAAATATTTTTTAATAAAACCCTCTTATATAGTTATAAGAAATATTCTTGTCAAACTAAACTTTATCCAATACATCACCATCTAAAATAATAGTTTGAGATAAATTGATAACATAAGGTATAGTAAGTTATGTTTCACCCTAAAATGACTGACAAATTAGCATATGAAATCATGCATTTGACTTTTTTAACCAATGTTTTGTATTATTATTTTATTATTTTGATGTGCCACTCAACATAGGTGTTTTTTGGTGTCAAATACTATGTTGTTTGCAATACTTATAAAATGATATGATGTATTAACCATCATTGTCTAATCAAATGCATTTCATTTTTATCCAATTTGTTTCTCTATTGAAAGTTGGAAATTGGTTGAATACATTTAGCACTTGATTTTTTGTATCTAAAATATAAACTTAGAGCCTCCTTGAATGGTCATAAATGAAGGTTAGAAAGTATGTTGCTCCACCAAATGCCTTCAAGGTAATTGACATAAACATTCAAGTGTATTAGTTTCAATAAATTTGATTTTCTTAAGGGAAGGTGACTATAGAAGAAACTCTTTTTTGTTTTTCTACTAAGCAATTTGCAGACTTATCAAATTTTGCACCCTTAGCTTTGAATAGCAAGTTCTTATTTTCTAATAAGCCCATGCATTTCTCACCCATATGAGTTAGTCAGTTGTGCCATAAGGTGTTTGCATTTCTGTCTTCCACTATATTATAAGTATTTTTGAAAATCTTGGCCTCAAATAAATACAAAGAAGACTATTTATTATCTTTAACTACAACTAATGAGTCATTATTAAAGGTATTGTAAAAACCTTATTTATCAAGTTTTTTAGTAGAAATTTAATTTAAGCAAAACTCTAGTACATGTCTAACATCCTTTAGAACCAACACTAATCCATTACTAACCTTTGTTCATAGAATTTTAAATGTAAGCGAACATGTTGAATAAATAATATAATGATAAGAAAGTATTGCTCTATAAAAATTAATGATTACTAAACTAATTAAATACTAACGACGAACTAATCCTAAAATTTGTTTAAAAAAAATCAAAAGAGAGTTGACAATGAATTGAAATCAATAATTTTCAAAAAAAAAATTTCAAAACTAAATAAAGTTAAATTCAAATGAGGAAAATCAATCTAAACAATATATTAGAGCATCCAATTTTATCGAAACCACTAGATATAAATTTCAAAAGTTTATGTTACAAGAAATGATAATGTCTTTATGATGGTAGGATTTTTTTAAGTTTATTTAGTATCCTATGTCTAGATGTAGTAAACTTACTTAGTTTATCAATCCACTATGTCTCTATGTAAATTAAAATAAACAAAAGTGCATTAGAATCTATAAATATTTTTTATTTACAATAAATCTTTTGAACACTTTATCACTAAAAGCTACAAAAATAATATGAAATATCTATATTTAATTCATGGTTGTATATTATAAGAAGTAATTGCATGTTATCAAATTATTTAATTGGTGGCTAATCACCTAAAAACATTAAACACAATAATATATTATTCATATATATTATATAGTCTTTCACAAAGCATAGAAAACCATAAAATTCATATAATTATAGTTAGGTAACATCATAGCTTTAACCAAAAAGAAAAAAAAAATTATAACATAATGAAATAACAAACAAACTAACAATAGAAATTAAACAAAGCACCTAAAGTTGAAAAATAAGAAATATGGGGCATGCTTTGCTTCAGATAAAATACTAATGTTACAATCGAGTCATTTAGCGTGGATGGTCTGGTGTGAGTTTGAGTGGCTGAGGGCCATGATCATGTAGACAAGATGAGCTACATGGGCTAACAAGTATAATAGAGATTATGAAGTAAGATGTTAAAGGTGTTGCTACGAGACAAGATGAAGAATGTGAGGAGCATCTATACGACTGGCGAAGATTAAGGTTCGTGTGAGGGGCTAAGTTGAGCTAAGGCAAATTAGCACCAAAGCAAAAGATGAATGTGTCCAAGGCACTATGTTGTTGGTGCGTGGTCACAATGTGGAAGGCAAGAAAGCCACTTGGAGAGCAAATTGTAGGCATTTATGCATGAACATACATGGGCACATAAAATAGGGTAGCACATGCAAGCTGGAGGATCAGCTTTGTCAAAAATAGCCATTGGAGTTTAAATGTTGTATTAGGGAATTGCCACGTGGCAAATTAGGGTGTTGGTTGAGAAGACTCAATGTAGGTATTTATGACTTGTGTAGGGAAAATGAAAGGTTTGTTGTGTTAGTGGAAAGCTCTAAATGTGAACCTTATACTGAGAAAGTTTCATTAATTGAACCTCTAAAAGAGTGAACAAGTAGGAAAATGTTTTAAAAGAGCATTTCTCTTAACCTTGTATAGTTATAAATATAGAAATAGACTATTTTTTCCCTTGTTTCTTAATCTACCAACCTAAGCAAACAAACACTTTGGGTAAGGGAAAAGCTAAGTGAGAAAAAGAAAGAGTGAAAGAGGAAGAGAGAATGGACTATAAATTGACCTTTATCAATAGTTTTGAATGACTACTACATAAAGCTATTAATTCTTACAAAAATATGCTCTTTCTTTTCTCTTTCTCTTTTTTTTTTTTCAAAAAATTATGATTGCAGTATTTTCTCTTTCTAATAAAAAAGTAGGGAAACCATTACTTTAAAAGACCCAACATAGGACCTAAATTTGGGTTGAACCAATCTAACATAAACTAGCAAGTGATCTACCTCACCACATGTATGGTACTCAAAATTGGAAAATTGGTAACCTTCATGGTTGAATAATAGTTGTTTCAAACTAAAAATGTTTTGGAACTAAAGGATAGAAAAATTGATATCCTTCCACTCCCTTTGCCTTTACAATCTAGATACTGTTGTGTAAAACAACAAGCTGGTGTGTAAAGTATAGTAAGAATGTTAGTGATGTGTTCTAATTAAGCCTAAATTAATTTTTAAAATGGACTTTTCTCTAAGCTTAAGATATTGTTTCAGATGTTGGCTAAATAGGAAATAAAATGGAAAATATAAAATCACACAAGAGAACACATAAATTTACGTGGTTTGGCTAATAATTGCATGCATCGATGGGTAAAGTTGGGAGAGATTTCTTTCACTATTTGCAATCAACAATACATAAGTTCTCTCATAGGAATCCTTCACCAAACACACTTTTCAAGCCTCCTTTAAGGATACATGGAAGTGCACAAGAGTTAAACAAGAATGGCTTACAGATTTCCTTCTCTTCTTCATTGTTTTGCACATGCTGCACACCAATCTACACTGCACTAAGAAAAATGCATTGCATTTTGCACTCAAATGGATACAAATTTGGTTGAACAAACTCTTTCTTGGTGTTTCTCTTTCAAAATCTCTCTCTTTCTCTATTTTCTCCTTGTTGTCTTGTGTCTTATGATGCTCACACAATCAGAGTATCTTTTGGCCTCAAAGCTAAACCTCTTCTATGTGTAACAATTCTCCCTTGATAATAGCAAGAAGTGTTAGTGGTTGAGAAATAAACTCCCCATATCCCACTAACCACTTGTGATAAGGCATAGAGATTTAAGGAGTAGGAAGTAGTGCCACCTCATCTCGTCAATAACAAGAAAAGCAAAGAGAAAGAAAACATGCTAATTATGAGCCACATCCAACAATCCTCCACCTTGGTGAATAATTAGCAAGTAGTATCTTCATAACTCTCCTTAACTTTACCATTTTAGTATATTCATTCATCACTGCATAAACCTATCAAGTCCATATAATTATTAAACTTAATAGTAGGGATCACCTTGGTGAGCATGTCAATAGGGTTGTACAAAGTTGATATCTTCAACACCTTCACCTTTCCTTCACATACAATCTTTCTTATGAAGTGATATTTGATATTGATAAATTTATTTTTATAGAGTTATTTTACCTATTTTTAGGCAATAAATAACTTTGATAATTGTGAGAAAACATATGAATTCCTCATTATTTACCTAAATTTGTCTTGTTTATGTAGCATAAGGAGACATGGAGGAAAATGATGAAAAGGGAGAACTTGATGCTTATTATGTGGCAAAATCATAATATCAAGATTAAGAAAGTCAAGATGGGCTTGGGCTTTGGATGATTGTTATTAAATTTTCTATTGTTGTTGGGTTTTCTAAATAAATAGAAAACCCAGTTATGTTAGGAATTCAAATTCCAATTAATTTAGGAGTTTAAAACCTAATTGTCTTGGGTTTCTAAAATCCACTTCTACTTGGATAAGAGATAGGTTTAAACCTAAATCCTATTTAAGAAAAGAGAAGAGGCAAAAGAAAGGAGGAGGAAATTGAGCACAACTCAAGAGAGAGGCAAAAATTCAAGGTTTTCTTGAAGAGAAGACAAAAAGGGTAACAAACTTATTGTTCTTGGATTCCAGATGTCTTATTTATTTTCTATTATTGTTCTTCCTCATTATTTTTTTATGCTTTAGTTTACTTTTGTTAGAGCTACGATGTAACATAATTATGATGATATGAATCTTAAGATTGCTATGTTTTGCAAGATATTTTGTTTATATGAAGTTGTATATTATTGTGTTTAATACTTTTAAGTGATTAGCTACTATTTAAATGATCTTATTTGCATATTTAAGATCGACAGGAGATGATATGCAATTGTTTCTTGTAATGTGTAACCATAAATTAAATATGGATAGACGTATACTATATGATTTGTGTGGCTTTCAGTGTACACTAGGAATTTTCATAGATCCTAATGCATTTGATTTTTTTTAATTCACATATACAGATATAGTGAATTAATGAACTAAGTAGGTTTACTATACCTAGACATAAGATAGTAAATAAATTAGGAAGTTTTGCCATCACATAGATATTATCCCTTTTGTAAGCATAAATAATCAACATTAGTACCTAGTAGTTATGGTGAAATCAGATGCTTTAACATATTTCTTGTATTTAGTTTTCTTAAATTTAGTTGGTTAGTTTATTCTCTATAAATTTGGTTTGCTAGATAAATTCTAGGAGTTGTTCACCATTAGTAATTAGTTGGTCTAGTAATCACCAATCTCTACAGGACGATATCTTTCTTATCATTATATTACTTGTTCGACATGTTCACTTGCATTTAGAATTTCATCGAACATATTATAATGTGTTTGGACTTTTCATGATGCCACTTATCTTTTGTGTGATGAATGACACTTTGACTATCATAAAAGATTTCATTCTTCTTTTGTTTTACTCTTAACTCTGTCACCACTCTTTGCAACTTATCTTTTATGTGATGAATAACTTCCTTGATCCCTTCAATGGGGCAACCATGTACTTGGCTTCTATTATAGACAAAGCCACAAAGCCATTGTGGGTTGCAATGTGGCTTTCTAATTGATTGCTCCACCTACCAAGACAAATATAGCTTGAAAGTGACTTTCTACCATCAAGGTCTCCAGCATAATTTGAGTCAACATAACCCACAACTTTGTACTCTCCATCTTTGTTAAATGTCAAGCCATAGTAAGATGTTTCCTTTAAATATCTCAAGATCCACTTCATTGCCAACTAGTTGTTGAAAATCATGTGTTTGTATGTTTTGGTTGAGAAACATTTTACTATTACATTTGAATATATGTTTGAATATATGAATTTGTATGCACATATTAAAACATCAAAGGAAGTAAAAGGTGTGCAAATTATAATATCAATTAATGATGTTATAAAGTAGCCGGGTTCCTACATTTCACTATCAAACATCAAATATGAAATTAATTTGATTTATGTTATGTATATTTTAATTAGTAGTTTAATTCATATTATTGTTTATATTAAAGAAATGTGATACTTGGAAATGGTGTGCTTATAGGTCCATTTGAAAAGCAAAGGCTTGTTACATTAGAGTACACATCTTCATTGGACCGACCATATATATATGTACATGAGACATATATATATATATACATATATATATCTGGAGCCCGTGAAGCTAAGGCCCGTGAAAGTATAGCCTGCGAAACTAAAGCCCGTGAGAAGTAAAGCTGAAGCCCGTGAGATGCGAAGCTAAAGTCCGTGAGATGAGAAATTGAAGCCCGTGAGATGTGAAGCTGGAGCCTGTGAAGTTGAAGCCCAACGCCTTTCACTTAAACAAAACGGCAGTGTCTTGAGTAGATAAGAGCTTAAGCTCTATGTTGAACCCGTCTGAAGCCCTAGCTGCACACTCAACTAAAGACACCTTCCTCCTCTTGATCTCTCTCATGACGTCGACTCTTATGGGAAGAAGGATGAAGCGACTGAGTGTTAGAACGGCTATTTTGCTGTTAAAATCATGATCTGCAGCTATGTGATGTAATGTCTATCAAATCTCAACGGAAGAAATACAAATAGGTTTGAACCGAAACCCTAAGGTGTTCAAGGTTAGAATATCTGCTATAAAAGGGAGCTTCGGATGAGTATTTGGTTTGGTTGATTGATATACATGTTGATTTGATCAAAAGAGATTAAAGCTTTCATTGATTTGTTCTTACTGTCGTGTTCTTCAATCCTTGAAGAAAAAGAAAATCTTTGGTGATATTTTCTAAATTCATTATGTTGTGAATATCATCTGATAGATTGATCTTTGTATATGCTAGATTATCTAAAACATTATTCGCACAGAAAGATCCTTGTAAATCTGAAACCCTAGATTTGTGAAAATTGGGGATTTCGTGATTATAGCTTGAATTAATTCTTTATACATTCAATTAGCTCTCTGATAAGCTTAAATCATATATTTGAGGAATTAGCTTGATGTACTAAGGTTTTTATAAACCTAACTCTGTAACCGAAAGTTGTATAACTCCTTTTAAGGAGTTGTGGGGTGTAGGAGAGGAGTTCTCCTAGTTTGAAGTAAAGTAGACTTCAACTTGGTTTAAGTTGAAAGAGAAGAGAGTGGAAGTAGGTGAAAAGTGCCGAACCACGGTGAAATTTTTTAGTGTGATTTTTCTATCCTTATTTTTATTCATATACTCTAATATTATTATGATAGTTAACCTTATTGTGTTGATAAGCAAGAAATCAAAAAGAAGAATTTATTAAATTAACAAAAGGTCTAAATATCCAATTCAACCCCCCATTCTTGGATAGCCATAAAACCTAACACTAGTGACCTCTCCTAGAAGCACTCATGAATCTACTCACTAAACTCGTAGCATGGCATAAATCAAGTCTTGTGCACACCATCGCATACATAATGCTACCTATTGCACTAGAATAAGGAACATTCTCCATAGCTTTCTCTTCCTCTTCAGAATTTGGAGACAAATCCTAAGACAAAGTGTGCAACTAAAGGAGTACTTATAGGTTTTGCATCATTCATATTGAATCATTGAAGTATCTTCTTCATATATCTCTTTGGAGTAAGCTTCACAGTTCCTCTGCATCTATCATGGTTAATTTTCATTCTAAGTATCTTCTTTGCAGCTCTAAGGTCTTTCATCTCAAATTCTTTCTTCAATAAAGACTTGAGCTCTTCAATTTCCATTAAGTTCTTTGCTGCAATAAGTATATCATCTACATAGATAAATAGAGATATGTTAGAACCATTAGCCTCTTGCCTTTGATAAACACAATAGTCATAAGAGCTTCTACTGTACCCATGCTTGATCATGAATGCATAAAATCCCTTGTACCACTATCTTGGAGATTGCTTCAGACTATACAATGATCTTTGTACCTTGCATACATGATTTTTCTTTTTTTGATCTATAAAACCTTTTGGTTGCTTCATATAGATCTCCTCCTTAAACTTTCCATAAGGATCCGTTGTCAGCTAATTTGTTTGTCCTTGCTTAGGAAGTACTTTCACAAAAATTGAAACATCTTATGCATATTGGAGAGATAGGGAGCTATAAAGCTACCAATGATTTTGGGTATGTCTCCTAAATTTTATACACAGATAATATGACAATTTTCTTAAACATGCAACAAAGGTCAATTATGAATTTCATGGGGTTGTTAAAAGAATATGAATCTCATAATGGTCAGAAGGTCAACGTGGCTAAATGTAACTTCTTATTAGCCAAGAAGTCTCCTCCATAAAGAAAACATCATATAAAGCAATGGGCAGGATTTTCTCAAAAATACTTAGGGGCTCCATTGTTCAAGGGCAAAGCATTGAGAAGGTATTTTGATGAACTTATGACCAAGATCACAAGAAGAATATGTAATTGAAAACATAGGTTCCTTTCACATGGAAGGCACATTGTATTAGTCAAAAGTGTTCTATCTTCAATTTCTATACACCATTTATTAGTGACCAAAGTGCCAAAATCAATGATATGAGAAATTAATAAGACTTTAGTTGCATTCCTATGGAACAATATAGGAATGCATATAACACATTTGGTAGGATGGGATAAAGCTTGCTACCCTGTGGATGAAGGAAGATTAGGAATAAGAGAGATGACAACCGCAATGGAGAGTTTACAAGTGAAGAAGGCCTAGAATTTTGTGAAAGGATAATCTTTATGGGCATAATTCATAATAAGAAAGTATGGAGATCTAGTGGCAGTTTGTCATTAACTAGGAAATATCATTACTTGACATTATTAAGGAACTTTTAATACTCATATTCCTTTTGTTTGGAAACATAGTAAATGGATGGTGTGAAAGGGAGCAAAATCTTTCTAGAAAGACAAATAGCTGGACCAACTTTTGTGGCATCCTTCTTGTGAAGATAGCCAAAAAAGTATATGCAATGTAGGATCCAGAGTTTTTAAAGTCCACCTTGTCACCATTGCAACATGCATAAGCTTGCCAAATTACTTTCATCAATGACTTAGATAGATTGGTTTTTGAATTATCTCCAAATGCGGCATTTACAACAGTAGCAGTATATGAACATTCAAGGACACATGATGAGAAGAAGAATTGCAGTCAATTTATATGGAACAAGCCTTTCCTTCCTAAGATTGGTTTCCTTATGTGGAGGGTGATGTACAATGGCTTCCCTACAAATAAAAACATTCAAGAACATGCTTTTCACTCACTTCCAAATGTTAATGTTGTTCCTATCCATAATTTGAGACCATTGATCACCTTTTCTATCAAGGAGAGTTGACCACTGGCATGTGGAATCATTTCTATAATCTATTGCATGTTTCAATAAGAAGAGACATGATTTTTCATAGGGTTAAGGATTGGTTTTGAGTAACATGTAGTTCGACACAAGGAGAAATGTTGATGGCTCTAGTTGGCTGCAACATTCTATGATGAATTTGGTTGGTTAGAAATAATGTAGTTACTCAGATAAACACTTTTTCATACCAGTATTGATTAGGGA
Source organism: Casuarina glauca (assembly GCA_028551395.1). Classification (NCBI taxonomy): domain Eukaryota; kingdom Viridiplantae; phylum Streptophyta; class Magnoliopsida; order Fagales; family Casuarinaceae; genus Casuarina; species Casuarina glauca. The sequence goes on from CM052348.1 coordinate 30,152,581, forward strand.
AGTGCTTGCAAAAACACACGTATTAATGGATTTTATCCCAAGTAGATTTTTTCCTTCTATGAAAGATTGCATTAAACTCCAAACCATAAATGTTCCAATAGCATTATCGCTTATTCACAGAGGTTTTATGGTTCAATGGTCATGTCCTTTTCAAGGTTCTTTAAAGCTGAACACAATTAGATCATGTATTGGTGGTGCTTGTGTAAGAGGAGGAATGGTGCGTGATTAGAGAAGAGGTCTCATCCTTACTTATGCTATCAATTTGGGCCAAGGAAATGGTGCTAGAGCAAAGGTTCTTGCCTTATTGAATGGTCTTAAAATACGTTACCAAAAAGGGATTATTGTTGCAAAGGTTGAGGCATACTTTCTTTTCATGGTTCAAAGCATTAAAAAGGTTTTCTTGGTCCTTTGGAATTTAGAATATAAACTTAGACAATGTTTGGGATTTCTATCATCGCAAGTCAAGATCTGACACATCTTTCGCGAGGTAAATTTTCCAGCAAATAGTTTACCAAATTTGGTCACTCAATTACAAGGCTACAAATAATGACAACATTGGGCATCTACAGATTTATATTAGTTGGGAAAGGAGCTGTTTCTGCTGTTTTTAGAATCTACAGATTTATGGAGAGAAATTTAAGGGTGGCAACTTGTGAAACTTCTTACTGTAGACCCTCTCAATGGTGGAGGTCCAGCAAAAGAATCACAGTTTCTTTCTTCACTACGTGACTCCATTAATGACCTACCAGTTGTCATGGGTGCCATGCAGTTTTTACCGAAGTTATAGTATATCTATCCCCATTTGTTTTTTGCAATCAGTTGGTTTTCATATGCATGATCCATAGTTCATAGTTTGAATCATCTTTAAGCAATTCAAAACAAGAGACGTTCCAGGCATGTTTGTAGCAGAGAGATAGCAGGGATCAAGATTGGAAGATTGGTTGGTAGTTAGGTTTGTTGTCTGGTTTCTTACTGTTGAAGCATGGTTGATGCGTATGTTGTAATTGGAAAGGAAAATGATGGGCAGAGTTGTAAAGGTCTATTTGTGGTTGGGGAGACATCAATCAAGTGGGTTTCCTAAGACAACTAGATGCTAAACTCAGTAGCTAGAGAGTTAAATGCAAAGGATATGTGAGCATCTAACTAACAATGCAAAATTGTTGTCGAAAATACCCCTAAAAACATGAAATCGGAATACTTGAAAGTAGAAAGAGCTAAACGAATTGCATTCAACTGGTCACAAGAAAATGAAGAAGAAAACTTCCTACATGAACCTCCTCAAATACCATCTTGAAGAAACTGAAAAACACAAGTGTTAACTTGGATGGAATAGAGAGACCCTGGGAAAGTTGCCCGTAGGCTCTTTGTATATTTTCTTACTTCTATTTGTACAAAGCAATCTTTACATAAATAACAAAGAATGAAGGCAAAAATGGTAATAGGCCCGTGTAACATATATGGGCCGAAAAACAAGAAAAGAAACAATAAGGCCCACAACTCATCATATATTTCTACAATCTCCTTGGTAGCTTGATAAAAATAGCCAACAAATCCATCTTGTCCAAAAGCGCTATCAGGGCTAAGGTTGTGAATTACTACACAAATTTCATTCCAGTCAGGGGGTCTGCATAGGTTTGCATTTTTTTCTTCCATAACTATTTTGGGAATGTAAGATAGCAAGTCAAAGTACTGCCTGTCCCCCTTTAGATATCTCAAATGATGTCTATAAGGGGAATAACTAGGGCTTGATAATAGATGAGTAATAATCTATAGACATTGGTCCTAAGAGATCAAGTTCTGTTGTGAAGGATCCATCTAGAAGTTCAAAATTCCAAGTGGCCATTTAATTCCGTTCCTTTATGCAGGCACAAAAGTAGGCAATATTCCTATCTCATTTGAGCCATTTTATCCCTTAAAGATGCCTTCTTCAATTGTCAATGCTGCAATAATTGAGACTATAGTTGTTTATATTCCTCGTGTATGGAGTAGCTCCATCAGTCTTGCAATTCACCCTCAAGTTGCTAAGAATTCATTCCAATTCAGTAATAAGTTGCCTACACTGCTAAGGTATCTTTTCCCTCAACAACCTTTGATGTACATCAATTTGCTATGAAATGTGTGGCAAGGAGAATGCCCAATAGTCACAAGCCAAGCATTTGCAATCATATCTAGAAAAGCCAATCTTGTTCACCAAATGTCTTTGGAACTTAAACTACCCTCTCTGTGTACTAAGATGCAATATGTACACCTAGAGGTTAGTGATCTGATAAAAGTCAAGCCCTATGTAGTACTCTCAAGGATGGGCCTCCCAATTCATAAGAATTCTGTCTAACCTTAGCCAGTATGATTGGACCCTTTGAAATTATTACACCAAGTAAATCTATCTCGTTAAAAACCAAGATTGATCAAAGCCAGATTTTTTACAAAAGAATGGAAATCTGCCACTGCTTCTTTAGAATACGGTTTACCACTTATCTTTTCACCCAGCTGCAGAATTGTACTAAAATCTGCCCCAATGATCCCAAGTCTATTGGAGTATTAAGCAACTTGTAAAGAGTTCCACAAACCTACCCACTCTTGGGGTTCACAGCTTGCATACACAATTGTGACAAGATTGCTCCATAAACAAAATCTCTACAGTAATGCATTGGTAATGCACTTGAAGGATATTAACATGAATGTCCTTTTTCCAAAACAACCAGATGTGCAAATTAAAAGGGTTGAAATTAGAGAACATTGGAAAGTGAAGAGTAAGGGTTGTACCTTGAATATTCGAACCATCATGTTTTGGCTCCAACAAGGCAAGCAAAGAAAATTTCATCTTTTTGACATCTTGTTTAAGAAAGCGTTTTTAGAGGAACCCAATCCCTCGAATGTTCCATAGTAGAGGCTATGAACATTAACCCCTTGTAACCACATTTTTCTTAGCAACCATACTGCCAAGTATACCCAAATCAAAGTCTTCGTCCCCCCAAACACGAATCACCATCATCTTCTGCATAGGGAGATTCAGATGGCGCTCTTACATGCTTTCCCCTCATCTTTTTTAGTAGCTCAAGCTGCGTTTCAGGAGTAAAAACAGAGTCCTCCAATAGTTGAAAGAAGTTTGTGACTGTAGGGTTCACTGCTTCATCCGCAATAATATTTATAGGAGTAGAAATAACGTGAGGTTCTGCATGGGAATCTAACATATTCTGCACTGGCTGAATGGGGGCCACCCTATAAGGGGTCACATCTTGCTCCCTGTCCACAGAGACCTGAGCCTGAACAGTAGCCCATGCAGGGAACATTTTTTTTTGCCAGGTGGAAGGATTGGGATCTGTGTTGGCATTGGCTGATGGTGGGACTACTTTATTGGGGTTTTCAGTTTCCTAGTCTTTTTCGTTTGGCTTTTAGAAACAACTGTTGGGAAATTTGCTTCCAAATCAGGAACGGAGGGGATTTTGGCCTCAACAATATGGAAACCACAAACCACTGCTTGTGCTGATGCTACATTTTGGTTTTGTAAAATATCCTCTCTAAAAATGGCTTTTTTTTCTTTTTTTCTTTTTTTCTTTCTTCTTTCTTAATGTCTTTTGTCTCACCTTCATCACGAAGTATATTGTTTTTAACTTCTTGGCCGCTTTGCAGCCCTCAATTACATACCCGACACCTGAAACCGTTTATTTTAAAACAAAGTACCTCGGCTTTGTTCTCCAAAGTTGTCGAAAGAAAACTTTGTTTTTCTAAAATTTTGGTGGAATCCAAGCATGGTTGGACATGTACTTTTATGCTGTGGCAGAAGTTTTGAATCGCCATAAGGGAGGGCATGTCTGTTTCGCCTTTACCAGCTGCAAGGAAGGTCCTCAAATAATCGTAGTAAGCATTGGTTAGCCATGGGTCAGGTAACTCCAGGCCACCTAGAATAGAAGGCAGGGTCGGCATCTCAATATGGATGGAAACACAAGGGAGGTGTTATGAATCCTAATCCTAAAAAAGCCAACAAGTCACACACTAAGCATAGCAATTACCTCAATATCCAAAAATTAATCAAATTTTTATTGGACCTTATAGAATTGCCCATTTTTTTGATTTAATAGAAAAAGAATGAAAGAGTTTGACATTTTTTATTTCCGACATAGCTTATTGATCCCTTTCAAAAATCCCACCTAAACACTTTTTTTTTCACCGACAAAAATCCCCCTACTCGAGAAAAGAAAATATATATATATGTATATGTATATATTTTCAAGCACGGATTTTTTTTGGTCCAAGTATATCTTGTTTTTACTATGAATTATTTTCCTTGGTTAACAATGGTGGCGGGTTTGCCAATATTTACAGGTTCTTTTATTTTCTTTTCTCCTCATAGAGGAAATAAGATAATTAGGGGTATACATTATTTATATGTGCTATATGGGCCTGCCTCTCAACCTAAAGCAGGTTTCAAAGTTTTCTGCCCTAAGTGGTCTGCGTTGACCTGCATTAACATACGAGACTTTTAGATGGCAGAGATGGTCTAAGGTACATCTATATCACTGAAGACAAAGCTTGACCATGGAAGCCAGCCACTAAGACCAGCAATTACACCTAAGTTGACTCGGTAACGGTTTCAAAAATTCCCATTGTTTCCCGTGACAAGGAATGTGGTGGAGTGCAGTTGCAGCACCCGTACTGAAGCCCTCAACACCAAGTTTGACAGCACAGCAACGGTAAAACTATGTAAGCTATGCAGAATGGTAATGTTCCATAACACAGTATTAAATAACCTATTTTAAAGCGAAGACATGTTTACATGTTCATTTGGATTGAATTACAATTCTCAGTTGTATTTTACATGCTTCTCAGAAGAGTAGAAACCCAGTAAAACCCCATGCCCGCTGTTGCTTTTTTTCCATCCTCTGACCCACATGAAAGTTGCTGCAACAGATAGCATACTTCCGAGGCTTTGCTCAAATGACTAGAGCTACATCCTCAAATTGTCACTTAAAGAAAATTAACTTGTTCCAAGTAAATGTACCGTATTAAAATTAGCGTAAGAGACTGAAAGATAAAGCAGTGATTAGCATGTCTCTGGGTAATCTGAATAACCTTGACAGATAAGCTAACATTTTCATGAGACTCAAAATTTTAGTGATTAGATTAGAGTACAAAAACATTGGACAACAACTAAGGAGAGAAAGAAAAATGCCTGAAGGTATTCCCTAAAATCCAACTTTGGGCCAATAAAAACGAAGTGAGAGGAAAGATGGACATATCAGAAGCAATTCATTACACGACTCATGAACAAAGAGCTATCTGAGTTTTCTTTCCTGAATCGCCAAATCCATAAGTTTCATATTTTATCAAAACCAGTGCATCAAATGACTAAGCAAGTCAAAGGAAGTTTCAATGCAAACAAAATCCAATTATATGGGACCATACTGATCAAAACAATTCAAATTCTTTCACTTACATTCTGTGCATCTCAATAGCTTCTTTGGCAAGTAGATAAGTGTTATGATATAAAGATACCATAGAAGGAGGGAAAAGAAGGATTGGGGTGGTAAGGGTAAGGCAAGATTGTCTCGTTTGACTCTCAAAGCTCCATGGTTGTTTACAATAAACAAAACAAGAGAGCCCGGTTGAAAAGGCAGACTAGAACCATAAAGACTCATCCATGTGGTTTAAAAGCACAGCAACTTATGTTAAAAACGATTCTGACAAGGCATGAAACCATCAATGGGACAACCAGTATTAGAATATGAAAGAGAAAAAAGGCAAAAGTTGAGAAGCATAACCACCGTCAGTACTAGGTCACAACTTGTGACTTCTAAATAACCAAAAAAGCACCCAAAAAAAAGGGAAAAAAAAACATTAACTGAAAGGGACAAAGATGAAGGGATAAAGAAGTCATATAGTTTGACCTCGGGTCTTCAAGAAGAGGGAAAATGCATGAATCTATCATATAGTTTTCCCAAAGCTTCAAAACTCTTTGCTTTTCAATTTATTGAAGAAACATACAAAACGGCATATTTAGATATAAATGTGTATTGAGTGGGTTCAAGTCATATTTGGATATAAACGTTGACAAAGGAAAGACAGTCTTAATGGCCAATCACCTTCGTATTTGGTAAGCATGACAGTAATATGAAAGGCACTTAACCTAGCGATGGGTTCAAAATATTCTTGAAAATATGATGTCCTTTAATGTTAAATTTTGTTAAAATGTTACACCAGGTGCAGCTTGAATCCAACCCTATATATGTTTCATTGTCCCCTTTATCTTGAACTCCAAAATTGCTATGGTTGTTGCATATAACTAAAAGAAGATAGTGTTAAAAGCTATCAAGAATTCAAAGGAGAAACCTACTGTCGGCAGGCTCTGTTGACAATAGGTTGGCAGCATGTGCTGCCGAAGCATCTAATCCCTACAAGTCATCAGGTGCGTCTTCTAAAGAATCTCCAACGTCAAACCCTGATATAAATCACCAGAAAAATTTAAACTATGGTCTTCAGAGTTTCAACTAAGAAAAAGTAAACGGAACCAGATATTAAATTATTCCACAGAACCTACAGTAAATTACTGGAAATATTTTGTGCATACACTGCTGGAATATCAAAACTTTCAGTTAGAAAGAATTTAATGGTGTCCTGATGAGAATATTAAAAGGGGAGATTTTCAAAGCAATAAATCTTACAAGCAGTTCAGGAAAATTCACAAAATAGTCTTACTGGCCGAGTAGGAGCAGTAGGGCAAATCCATTTTATCTGAAATATTGATGATAGTAGAAAGAAAGAAAAAATAAACGCACTCTTCTACATATCCAAAGAATTAGGGTTGCTGGTGACAAATGCATATATGTTGAGAAGACATTGAGAATACTGAAAAAGGAAAACTTATTCTTACAATTGGTAGAGGAAGGGCTTCCAAGAACTGAGACCAGCTGCAGAACAAAGGAAAAATAAAAATATCACCTCAGTCACTGTAGGTTACCTTCATTTCAACTTAGAACCACACACTTGCTGGTATAAGAAGGTGATAGAATTGATCGCTCAGAGGATTGCCAGAATATTTCAGGAAGTTAAGGAAACCGTACAACCAGTAATGAATCTTCACGTAAAAACACTAACCATCTAAACTTGGGACAACTTGCAAAGTTGATAACAAGCCTTAACAATAATTTATGAGCCACGCGATATGCCACTCTGAGTGTCTCAGCTCAATATGGTCTTATCATATTACACAAAATGATAATTAAATGTGCAAACCTTAGTTTTATATATACCATTAGCAAGTAATATATTACTGTTTTGCTATGTTTAAAGGACGACCAAGCTAGGAAAGAAGTGGTCCCCATTCTACGCATTGGCATATGAAGTTTTTGAATTCAAGGCCTCCCACAGCTTAGAATCAAGGAGAGAGGACGGAATAATATGCCAAACAGGCACTTCTTTTTTAGTTGACGGTACTATTGCCCTTCCCCATCAAATCAATCAGCATAAGAATCTTCTAGAAAAGGATATAGAGGTGAGAACTTAAACAACAAACTTCCTCCAGCAGAGTCAGACAAGCACTGACGCTTTCTTACTCACTTCTGTGCTTTTTCTTTTTTGTACAAAATAATTTCACCTCTAACAGAGAAGGCATTTGCCGAAGGAAAAGAGATAGGGATGACTCAAGCCAAATGCTGCTAAAATAGTATAGAACAGATGTACTCATAATAAGTATTAAATCTTAAAATTTTTGAATTTCTTAATTATTGATCCATGCACGTCTCAGAGAAACATCATTGATGCACAACTCAAGTAAATGTTGGATTACCAAGTCCACCAACTATCCAACTTATAAAACACGAAAGTAATTCCAGCACAAAATAACTAAACCATTACAACGGAAATCAGTAAAGAGAAGAACCATCTTGAAACCACTGTTGCAGAATAGCAACCCGTGGCAAGGGTAAACTCAGTAAAGAACTTGCATGAACACCTTAAGCCCTTGTCATCAAGGCCATGAAGCCAAACTATAGTCGCCTGGTGCCCTCCTTTGGGCCTGACCACATGTCCTTCCGAACTAAAATAGCCTAGAGGAAGTTCCACTTCCTGAAACATTGGAACAAGGAATTGAAATCACAAGAACCAAAGGCATATAGATCACTGGCTAGAACCAGCAGCATTACTCTTTACTGAGAGAAGTATGAGCTTTCTACATACGCAGAAGAGAGATATTGGCAGGGATAAAAACTAACCAGAACCCATGAGGGAGCTATCGTAGCTCATTCTCTTCAGCCAAATTGTTAGCGCAGTGCAGCTGACTTGTTGCAACCGTTAAGTTGAGCTCCTGCAATGAAAAATCAGCATTGACAATCTCTACTTGTACCCATATGGGGGAGGGTGAAAAGGGCAATAGTCAAGCCCTTATTGGGATGGGGGTGGTTCCAGGAGGAAAAGCCTACCATAATCCCCAACTACATAATGCTCAAAATACTAAGGTCCAATACCAAGAGAATTTGGAAGGCCCATTGGTTCTGTGGCAAATATTGTGAGCAATGGACCCATTAGACCTCTTTTTATTTCCTCCCCTCTATTTAGGCTTCCATTTGGGAGCATACGCAACTAGGGGGAGACAGGCCTCATGGATGTGGTCTAGCCATTGTAGTGGGTGCAGTGGGATTGTTGGCTAGATGGAGCTCTTGTGGGAGAAAACGGGCTTAGGCCATGTGCTGATGAGACTAGGCTAGAGCGTGGGCTATGGATTGTGCTCGTGGAAACAAGAAAGTGGTCAGATGTGTTTGCAAAATCTAACCAACCCGTGTGCGATAAGGACCTGCCAGCACCATAGTGGATGCTAGTGAAGCCAATAGCATTGCCAAAAAGGCCAGTGGTACACTGTTGAACCTTCAGTTTCAAGAAAGCATAGGTTCTTTCTTGGCTAGGCAATTTTTTGCATGACAAAACATTGTACGGAGATTCTGGAACTCCTCCAAAAACCCCATGGGAAATTTTATGGACCTTTCTTCTTGCTTTCATTCACGAAGATGGTCATTGACCTTGTAGGTGCTGCTCACATAAGTGCAATGCATAAAAGGTTTCAAGGTTTTGAACTCCTCCGCTAGTTCTTTTAGGCAGACGAAAAAATCTGTCAACTTAGAATTTGTGCAACCCCGTCAACAATTTCAGGTTGCTAATGGCTTGTTTGAAGTTGTATCACTAGGTTCCAGTCACTTTGTCAAAGGATTCCTGGAGAGTGTCCCAAATTTCAGTCACCTTGGTGATACGGGAAACCAAACTTTCAAGACATGGGTCCACTGAGTTGAAGAGCCATGTCTTGACAACGGCATGGCACCCATCCCAAAGCTACGCCTTGTTGCCATTGCCATTAGGCCATGAGAGATCGTAGGTCAAAGAATCGAGTTTGTTGTGGGCCAAAAACATCATCTGAATCTGATCTGACTACACGTGATAATTTGATTAACTAACCAGATGATGAGATACAAGGCTACCAACTTGCAAATTGGTCGCTATGAGTTGATACGGATCGTGAATCAATGCAGTGGGAATAGCAGTGCTAGAAGATGAGTCCAAATTGACCATAGATTGGTCAGAGATAATGATTGGGAAAACTAGGGGCGATGACAAGGGATTTTAGGGGCAATCTCGTAATTACTAGTAATATTAGGGGCACTTTCATAATTATCAGTAGAGAGGGGCAAAAAAAGTAAAAGAACGGGTTGTGTTTGGGCTAGGGCTGTAAGGGTATACTTGGTATTAAACAAGGGGAAAAAATGCAGAAATGATTTCCCACTGACACTTGTACATGAGGCTAAAAAAAGGATAGAAGCATTGTGTCTTAGAATTCAAATGACTTAGCTCATGCATGAAACTAAATACCAATGAGTGTGGAAATCAACTATTATGATTACTAAATGTGTTATGTATCAATATTAAGCCTCCCTTAATAGGCATAGGACCTATCATGTATAAAGTACACGCATTAATATATTAAATGTAGGAATATTAATATATTAACAATTCTTGTAGTTGTTTTTACTCTATGTTTATTGTTCATTGTTTTCCTCATATATAAGCTCACTTCTATCTTCTCCCATGCTTGTCTAACCATCCAACTCACCACTCTAACCATCTATTTTGACATCTAGATCTCTCATAGCCCCTTCATAAGCTTAAATACTCTAGCTTCCAACTTTGACTCTTTGTTTTAGTTAACTGCACTGAAAACAAGCCACTACTTTCTTTCACTCATACATTCTCCTAGATATGGTTGTTCCTAATTAGCCTAACCATAACTGTTGTCATAGGCCAATCAAGTCCAACCCGTGCAATGACTAGCCAATTTTTAACTAGGCCAACCAATTTGGATAGCATGGTAAGTATAAGATGAGGAAGTGTATTACCCTCTAGACATGATGAGAAAATCTTTTACGAGTCAAGGAAGTACATAGAAAGCATAAGCATATTATTGATTAAAATTACTTCCCTTGTAATGATCTTCATGAGCAAAGCCCTTACAAAGGCACTCCATTGGCTCACCTATTTGTAGGACAAGCTAGCCAACACTTCACTCCAAGATAGCCCTCTCTCCAAGTGGACAAACCCTTATATGAACTTCCACTTGAGAATGAGTAAAAAGCCCCCCTTGAGTTGATATGGCCAACTCCTTCTCAACCACCACAATCATCCCCATTTACTTAGGGTGCCTTGGAACTCTACTTCCACTCTTATTCTCTTCCATAGAGGAAAGGTATTACTCTTCCCTCCCAAGGTTTGTAACCACCCAACCTCATAAGGTCACCAACTTAACCATTGTTAGTTTTCAATGAGGTATTTAAACCTCCTCAACCACCAATCATTAGCTCGCTTCATGTGGCAACTCCCTAACTAATTAGATGCCCAACAATCAAGTCCTCCACATGTCCTTAATTCCTTGGTCCATAGATGCTCCTTGAGCCTTACACCATCATCTCAACCTTAATGAACTTAAATGGCGATAGTTAATCCTAATGGCTAATGGAGTAATTACCACCACTATTCCAATAGCTCCCTATTATACTAACCTTAACTTATGCCTACTAGATTCTACACTCCAACACCCTCTTCCTTGAACACTAAACCTCTTGGTGCTGCCATAATTGATGTTGATATCAACTTTTCCTTTAAAGTATTAAAAGGCATACAAACATTCATTAGAAAAGTTAAATTTCACATCTTTAACCAATAAACTTGAAAGAGATTTAACAATTTTAAAAAAATCTTTTATGAACTGCCTATAGAATCCTGCATGTCACAAAAATTCTCTAACGAGTTTCACTAATGTTGGTGGGGGGCAATTTCGCAATGACCTTCACTTTTAACTCAATCAACCTCTAATCCTTTTTTGGATATCTTATGGCCAAGCACTATTCCTCCCAATTCAAAACAAGGTTAATCTTCTCACACCTTTGTAAGAAACTTGTTAAATTATTTTTAAAAATGTTAAATGATGAGCCAAATATAGAAAAATCATCAGTGAAAATCTCAATGAATTTTTCTACCATATCAGAGAAAATGGCCATCATGCATCTTTAAAAAGTTGTTGGTGACATTACAAAGACCAAAAGGCATTTTTCTAAAAGCAAAGGTACCATAAGGACAAGTGAAAGTGTTTTTCTCTTGATCTTTTGGTGCAATGGGAATATGATTATACCCTGAATACCCATCAAGGAAGCAATAAAATTCAAGTCTGACAAGTCTTTCTTACATTTGATCAATAAATGACAAAGGAGAATAATCTTTTCTCATGGCAACATTAAGTTTTTTGTAATCTGTACATACATGTCATTTAGTAACTTTCCTAGTTGGAATCAATTCATTATTATCATTTCTTTGAATAGTCATATCTCCCTTCTTTGACACAACTTGCACAAAACTTACCCAAAGACTATTTGAGATAGAATAAATGATCTTTGCATCAAGCAACTTGATTACCTCAACTTTCACCACTTCTTGTGTCTTTGTTCAAGCACCTCTAAGGTTGTACAATGGCTTTGTATTGCTCCTCCATCAAAATCTTGTGCATGTAGAGTGAAGAACTAATTCCCTTGATATCAACTATTTTCTATCCAATCACTCCCTTATGCTCTCTTAACACTTTAAGTAGTTTATCTTCTTTGATAGAAAGTAGTTTATCTTCTATCGATTCTATTAAAGAAGATGATATAATTATTTGCAAAGTAGAAACTACATCTCAATAAACATATTTCAAATGAGAAGATGAAGGCTTGAGTTCAAGAGTTTGAGGCTCTTCAATTGATGGTTTAGGCTTTGTCATGTGTTGTCCCAACTCTTTAAACTTTGTTGCCTTTTGTTGTGAATATGGTGGATTTGCCTCCATGAGATTTGTATACTCTTATATTTGATCTCTTTTAATTTCCTCATTCTTTGGATGAACCAAGCATGCTTCAAGTGGACCTTGAAATTTTTTTTTCCTAAACGATCTTATTCACAAACTTATCAATTGTCTCAACCTTAAAGCAAAAACTATCATAAGAAGGATGTTTCATTGCAATAAAAACATTAAAAGTGACATAATCATTTTGAATTCTTAAAATTAACTTCCCTAGTCGTACGTCAATCAAAACTTTTCATGTTGCTAAAAAATGTCCAACCTAAGACAAGTGGTACCTTAAACTCTTCCTCCATGTCAAGTACTATAAAATCTACAAGAAAGATGAATTTGTTAACTTTCACCAATACATCTTCTATAATGCCCCTTGGATATTTGATTGATCAATCAGTCAATTGTAAGGGCATTGTGGTTGGCTTCATTTCCCCTAATCCTAATTTCTTGGATAAAAAATCACTCATAAGATTTTGTGTTATGCTTGGAAATACATTGATCTCATGGAAAAGCAAGAAACAATGAGTTGTTTTAATATCATCCACTGAAGCCAAATATAAAGCCATGGCAATGACTTCTTGTAAAATCATTTGGTTACTTGGCCTATTGGCATATATAGGACTTGATACACCTCATCTTGTAACTTTATTATGTGACAACAAGGCTGCCATGGAGTTAGTTACAAACCCTATAGTCAACCAACGCACATAACACATTGAAGTTAACTACCATTTTATTTGGGAAAAGATTCACCATGGAATAATCAAAACAAATCATGTAGGAACGAAGGATCAACCTACAAACATGTTAACGAAGGCATTTGGGGCCAATTAGCATAACTATCTCCTCTACAAGCTGAACATTTTCAATCCATATTAACCATTAGCTTGAGGGGGGTGTTCGGAGATAAGGTGGGACCAACCACATTTAACATCCTTTACATTGTCCCACAAGTAGCTTGCTATTCACAGCAAGCTAGTCATGCTCTTTCTCTTCTTCAACACACCAAAGTTAATCTGAAAAGCAACTAAGTAGCATAACAATAGAGCACCTGTGAAGGAACAAATTTGATGTTGTATTTTATTTGTAAAGCTTTACCATATAGGATATGAATGTTGTAGATCCAAATTATCATGGGAATCACTTCTCCCATCTTATAATGGTTTTACTTGTTCTTCAATAAACAAGTTTTCATCCAATGTTTTTGAGTCATTTGAAGTATTTTGATAGTTTTTCTAATGTCTTGAAGTTGATAATCCAATCAACTTATTTATCTTTTCATAACATGTCTCCAAGTTCCTATTTTTCCATAGCCCCTTTGAAAAATTTATCATCTTTAAAAAGAATTTGCTATTGTTGAAAACTGACATTTACTTCATTCCTCTCTGCATGCCAATTTGTATTTTTAAACTTCTCCTTACTAGCTCATAGTTCCCAACCCCTTTACTCGTTCTTTGTTGTGATTGATTTTATTATTCACTTTTTGAAGGGTAATTATAAACTCAAAGCTTTAGGATCTCTAGAAGTTTAGGCTTCTCCAAAGTGTACCTTCATTGGATCAAATAGTGATAGCATTCAATTCACGTGGGGATGTAATTTATGCAATCCTTAGGAGAAATCTTGAGGATGTAACATCAGTAGTGAACACATAAGGGGGTCAAGCACCCCTTTTTTGCTCCTTTGTTGGTTTGTTGGTTTGTTTGCAATGGATGACAAAGAAATGATTCTCATCTACTAGGGTTTATGAAATTGGTCTCCAAAGGCCATTTGATGATGACTTTGATCTTGATGATGCTAAGAGTGAGAAGAAAGATGAGGATGAGGATAAGGATGATGATGATGGTGGTGATGTGGAAACTATATTGGGTTCAGATCTTGATGGGGATGGTGAAAATGATGAAGATGATATGAGCAATGTTGATGACGACGATAGTGTTAGTGAGCTTAACGATGATGAGGATGAAGATTTGTTATGGAAAAAGCACCCCTTTTTTGCTCCTAAAATTTATCTACCGAATCACAATATAATTGATGATGAATTAAAATCAAAATTTTTAAAATAAAATTTTAAGACCAATTAAAATTAAATCCAAGTAAGAAAAATCAATATAAGAAACATGTTAGAGCATTTGATTTCACCTTAACTATAATTTATGCCTGCAAGAATGATAATACCTATGTGATGGTAGAACTTCCTAATTTATTTACCATCCTATGTCTAGATATGGTTGTTAGAACAGTCATCCACATCAGTAGCCATGTCACCTTCCCCGACCATGCCACATTAGCCCTAGGGCCACGTCAGCCGTAAGCACCTCGCGTCTACACGTGATCGAGTGCAACCACGCTCGATTGCCGCCTGTCGTCAGAACATCTTTCCTTATTTGATTTTGTAATTTTGTAAAGCAAATTGATTTGATTCTATTTGTATATGGTTTCCATTTACAATTTATAATTACTTGTGTATTTAATTTGCTTGAATCTAATGAAATAAAGATTGAAAAAAATTCAAAAATTAGGGTTCTCTTCTCCTCTCTCTAAATCGAAAATTTTTGTCAAGCCACCGTGAATTCTCCAAATTTCTTCATGGTATCAATAGAGCCAGCGGCCAATGCCTTTTTATTGAAAAATCCTTTCACCCCCATGACTGATTCCCAAAACCCTAACCTTACCTTTCCTTTTCCTATAGTTCTAATGGCTTCCCCAACACCGACGATGCTTGTTTTGACTACCACTGAGCACTTTAATGGCACAAATTTCGTCTTCTAGAAGGCGAGACTTCTATTGTTCCTCATCTCGTAGCAGCTCCTACCAAATCTCGATGGTCCTAAGCCCGCACTGCCGAAAACCCTAATTGGGCCCGATGGTATGAAATTCCCTAACCTTACCTATCATTTGTCACTCCTCCATGATTAGGCAGCTCTCAGCTCTTGGCCACATCCACGAACACCATGGTTACCCAGTTGACGGACCTCTACTCTTCTACCACCGCTTGGATGCATCTTACGCGCTCCTACACGGCTTAATTGTCTGCGTGTTCATATGCTCTTCACCTCCAACTCCATACAATCAGTCATGGATCTTGTTCTGTATGGAATTCCTTCACGACATGAAGGAAATTCTTGATCAGCTCTTCGCCATCGGTGGTTGTATCTCCAACGATGAGTACTTCACTCACGTTTTCCGTAGCCTCGGCAAAGAATACGACGGGCTCACAACATCGGTCTCTGTCCTCCAATAAACCTAGGAGCTCACTCGTAAGGCCATTCTTGGCTTGATTTTGGCCCAAAAAGGTTATTCCTTTGGTCAAAATGTCGTCCCGGTTTCACCTGTTGTGTTTGTTGGTTTGTTGATTTGTTTACAATGGATGACAAAGAAATGATTCTCGTCTACTAGGGTGGATGACAAAGAAATGATAACATTCAATTCACGTGGGGATGTGATTTATGCAATCCTTAGGAGAAATCTTGAGGATGTAACATCAGTAGTGAACACATAAGGGGGTCAAGCACCCCTTTTTTGCTCCTTTGTTGGTTTGTTGGTTTGTTTGCAATGGATGACAAAGAAATGATTCTCATCTACTAGGGTTTATGAAATTGGTCTCCAAAGGCCATTTGATGATGACTTTGATCTTGATGATGCTAAGAGTGAGAAGAAAGATGAGGATGAGGATAAGGATGATGATGATGGTGGTGATGTGGAAACTATATTGGGTTCAGATCTTGATGGGGATGGTGAAAATGATGAAGATGATATGAGCAATGTTGATGACGACGATAGTGTTAGTGAGCTTAACGATGATGAGGATGAAGATTTGTTATGGAAAAAGGAGGAGGAATCCTAAAAATTGTTACTCAAGGTGATGAAAACGATGATAATAATCAATTGGTTGAATCTTTCCGTAGTGACAATGATGATTACGGTTTTGGTTATTAAATGTTATGTAAGGTCCAGAATGGCTTAAATTGTAGCTGAGATTACACAATTATTATTAATGATTATTTTCCCTTTGCTGTCTATTTATGTATAAATGGAAAGGTAAAAGAGAAGGAAAGAGCATTCCAATCCAATTAATATAGTTTTGCCCAGCTCTGGTGTATGTTTTCATCTTCTTCGTTTATTGTTTCTATAATTCCTCTCTCTGCATGGCACTTACTGAATGAAGATCAAGCAGTAAGGGATTCTGTCGATAGGGAGAGCATAGGTGTTTGATACTCATACTTGTCGGGAAGAGAATATTAATGGCAAAAGGAATTTTCCCATATTATTGGTACGAATCATTACAAAGACATATTGACGAAACTGTACAATCAGAGATGCCTTCAAGGAACCTCCCAACGGCATCCTCTCCAACGGAGAAGTGTTTCGGCTAGACCTGTGCATCTATAACCCCATAATTTTCGCCGATCCCGTGGGCATCGTGGGTAAGAAGGTAATGTTATAAATGACGGCATTCTTGGAAGGCCCAACCCAATTACCACGAGGAGGCTGATAGCATTTGTTTTACATGGGATTAAGAGTGAAATTTTTTCAAAAACTTACAAAGAGCTTAGTTATTCCCTTTATAAATTAACCTTTTCGGGTTGAAATCCAACCTCCTGACGTCATGCCCTTTGCCGAAGGAGAACGTCGAACTCAGTTTGAAAGGAAATGTAGTAAGAACTTCCATAATTCCTACCTACTTCAGGCTAACGACGACACAAAGTCATAGACATTGGCAAGAAAAAAGACTAGCAGGTTTCACCGAAAAGACATACGTTAACATGTCAATGCACGAGCCACTTCTGTACATATCTCGTCCCAAGTAACCCCGAGCAGGGGAAAAGAGCTGCAGCTAGCTGCAGATACAGGGAGGTTCACCGTTCAGGATCTGATAGACCACTATTTTCTTGGGTCATCATACAAACTTGAAGGCAAATTTTCTTTCCCTCTTGAATATCGTCTCATACTTGGTAACCTCTAACATAGTCGAAACAACCTTCCAAGATTGATGATCCAAAATCGTGGTGCCGTGTGTTGTTTGGCCTCATGCTTATTTTAACTTATCACGGCCCCCCAAATTCCTTCAAGAATGAAATGACACCAGTTGTTGCCTAGTCATTAGTCATGCTTTGGATCCTTTAGACCACACACAAGTTAACATATATCTATTTATGGTTAGAAATTAAGGGGAAAAAAAAAAAAAAACTTACGTCGCTTTTCTAGCAATCGTAAAAACCATCAAAAGCTCGCTGGTAACACTTAGAATAAAAATTTCCAAAAATGAAGCAAAATTTCTTTTTCTTCCGCTACTCCTTTCTCCAGGGCTCGGTCCCTAGGATGATCGTTGCAAATAGGCCGAGAGGATTCTCAACTAACGAGATCTCCTCGGGTCACAAGGAGGATTATATTTAGTAGCAATTTTGCATACCAAACATAGAATAGCAACTAACCCGCATACCGTATACCTAAAGCTGGGCCTCGCCAGCTCGCCCCCATCTCTGTA
Source organism: Casuarina glauca (assembly GCA_028551395.1). Lineage (NCBI taxonomy): Eukaryota > Viridiplantae > Streptophyta > Magnoliopsida > Fagales > Casuarinaceae > Casuarina > Casuarina glauca. The sequence goes on from CM052348.1 coordinate 30,170,421, forward strand.
CTGGAAGCCTGTGCTTTTGAAGGAACTGTCTTAACAATTGCAATCTGTTTCTCCAAAGCCTCCTCTAAGGTTCTGGCTTTGTTTTTTTTTTTGGTTTGGCTGCCATTGTTTAGGGACACATCTCAAGTATATGAACAGTATTGTTATAACAGGTCTGGCAAAAAAGATTGCTCATAGTGCAGAACTATTGATTATTACAAAATAGGTAGGGAAGGGGAGTAAATGTTTCCCCAGATGATAAAAGGTTTAATTGAGTCTTCTCCACAGCCTCCTCTAAGGCTCTAGAGCCCTTCCCCAACCTTATCTTGTCATCAACGTATGTGATTTGGAGTTTAACTTCGCTCTGACCACCGTATCTGAAATCCAATCTTCCCATCTTCAGTTCAGGCGCCTCGAATATCACTTGTATCCATTTATTATCCCGTGCCTTAAGCGTTCCTGTACATGTACATGTAAAGATAGATGGGAAAACTGTGAGCATTGACAAGATGAAATAACAGTAAAAATGAACATAGCAGCAAATTGAAGCTCGGACAGGCGTTTGGGAGACTGGGACGACAAAAGTCCACGTTGTTTCCCGGATTTGAATATTCAAAATCAATAGAAATGTAAATCACTCAGTTTCTTGAACCAGAGATGTTACAAGGAGAAAAAATGTGTTTAGAGCAGTAGAGATGTACTAAAAATTGGTTTTCAAAGATGCACTGTATTTACTCCACTATACGAAAGATGCAAAATATTGTTAGAAAGATCTCACTGCCAGCCGCTGCTTGAAGACACCACATCACGGAGCAAGCCTCTTTGGGTCACGCGGGAAAAGAGATGCCAACCGGATGTTTTTCAAACCACAGAAAAGCATTACCACACGCTCCAGCCCTGCTCCAAACCCACCTCGTGGCGGTGCACCGTATCTGCAATGACCGACAATAGATGTTTCAGGTACGAGCAGATGAACTTTTTCTTTCCAAAATATTAGGCAGAAATTCCCTCTGCACACCTATGAAGAAAAAGATTATGAATTAATAATACACATGAAGCAAACATTTCAGGGCACAGCCTTTTTCCAGGGAAGTACCTTTTACACTCTGCACCCTAACAACTGCATAGTTCAAGTGATAATTGGCAGCTTAAGATTTTTATCTCTTCTCGTCTGATTGAATAATCTAGTTTACCTTGGTTGAATAAAGCCAACCGTACATGGATGAACAGCCTCAAAGATGTGAGTTAATTGTTCACTAAACATGGCTGTGATGCATTAAATGTAATGTCATAGCAGAACCAGATCCAGGAACCATATAGGATATGGATAAGGTTCCAAGAAGGACAATGAGAAAGTTCGACAATTACAAGATGAATAATGTAACAAGTAAGAGATCTAGATACATTCCACTCTGAGCATTTGCACAAAAGTTGATCTAAATCCATTCCACTCGGAGCGTATGCACAAAAATCCATCTAGATCCATTCCGCTCAGAGCATTTGCACAAAAGTTAATTTGGTTCAACTTCGCAGTTCTACTAAAGATGATTAATCTTCAGGGTTCTTTTTTCTTACACCACATCTTCTAGTATATCATCAACAAAACATAAAATAGACGCTTATACTTGAACAAATTTACTTCTCAATATATCCAAAACTCACCGATTTAACAGGAATCTATGACACTAAACTGATTTTGTAAACACTTGCCTAGGGAGAATGGCATAAGCAATGGAAAGAAGGCTGGTTTGATTGGGCACAACTAAAATGGAAATGGGCAAACTAAAACAACAACTATGCCAAATCAAAGTACAACAAGTAACAGAAAATTACCTGAAAGAATCAATAAATGTTGATAGTGTGTTTACATCAATTCCACGTGCCTGTGCACTTGCAGCCAAGGAGTCTGGGTCATGTATACGCTGACCTCCAGAAATTATCTCCTCGCCTAGGGAAGAAGGAAAAGAAATATACTAAGAACAATAGATAGAGAACAAGATGCAGGGTATTTCAAAAAAAAAAAAAAAACACAGATGCACATTGTACAATTTTCCAAACAGAACATCCACAAGCATTAAGGGCATAAACACAGATTGACCTTGAGAACAGACCGTCATTTTGCAACAAAATGCAACAGATTCTATCTCCCAATACTGGTGGCACATGATAATGCAGGAAACAGGGACTGACAAACATATTAAACTTCAAAACAGGCAATCAATTTAAATGAAAAGTAGCAACAGACTGCCCCCTAATCCCACGCTCCCCCTTGATGGGAGCAAGCTGTAAATGTAATTGCAGAAGGGTCTCTAAGTCAGATTTTATGCCCACACCCGTTTCAACACAGATACCTAAGGGCCATACATCACAACATATAGTAGATGCATATTATTGAATAGGCATCCAAAAATATTATCGTCCACCACAGTGAGAACTGAAAAACACATACTGCACGAAGACAACAAAGAGATGAGAGGTTATGAAAACTCCAAGAGACATTTATACAGAATCTGAGCCCGTGATTGACACCTATAGAGTGAAACATAAGCACAACCTTCTGTGAGACATCTGCTTTATAAGAATTGTCATGTCTCACATCTAGATCCTATTTGTATCCATTATCAACATCACGGCCACACAAATAAAATAATATGTAGTTGTGTCATTAATAGGCTATAAGACTAAAACTAAGGCAGCAAAAGAATGAAGATGTACATGCAACAACACGATTATTGGCAGAAGTTGGTAATTTACCACGAATGAAGACATCAAATGAGTTACTATAAGCTTGATCATCATCGCAAGGCATTGTATAGAATGGCCTAACAGCCAAAGGATATCGATGAAGAATGTAGAACTCAGTGTCATACCTACAATCAGAAACGAAATCTGCCTTAGCTATGTGACTCAAATCATAAATAATGGACTTTACATGAGAATGAAAGAAAAGAAAAACAAAAATAGCAGGCAGGCCAGAAGATCAAGAGAGCAAATTACTTCTTTAAAACAAGCTGTCCCAACTTTCTTTCTGCTTCTGTATTTAGGTCTCCAAGGGGATCAACTTCTACACCAGCATCCTGTATAAATAAGTCAAACTTTAGGCTTGCCTTTTTTTTCATTTATTATAAAAGAAAAATATAATAAATTCAAGACAAAGTAACTTAATGGCAAACCCCTAACTAATCTTGCCAAGCACAAACATGAGAATTCAATAACAGGATAATATTTAAAGCCAAAAAGAAATGAAAGAATAAAAGCATACAAAAAAAATATGGAAAAGGAAGAAACTAAATATAGGCCATGAAGAAGTCCTCCATTCGCTATTCTTCAAGTGATCATAGTGCAGTTTTGGGGTGGAAAGGCAGTTCTTTTTCACCCTTCTTTTGTTCGAAAAACAGGGTTTAGGGTTTTAATACAAGAGACCCTACCAGTCCTATTAAGGGCCTGGAAATATTCATTTCTGTGTTGTATGAGAAATTATTTATTGTGTAATAAGATATGGCGTGGGATAAAGTCATGTAAACAAGAATTCAACAAGCACAGGAGAATCAAGGTATAACTTTTGGAATCACACTATCCAAACCATCAAGAACAATAACAAATGCAGGTGGCAATTCCCCTTCTCTCTCAAACCCTTGACATCATGTGTCCGACCATTCAAGCACATGCACATCAAAACCCATTGATTACTTTTCTTTAGTTGTTCAGGTCATGCCTGCCTTCATCATCCCATTCCTTTTCTACATATTCAGAGGTGACCACAACAGCATAGAGGCATCGTCCCATTACCTTAAGCAATTGCACTCCTTCTTCAAATGTGAGCCTTAGGATTGGTGTCGTGTACTGCACAAGTAAACATGAACAACAAGATTAAAGATAAAGATTAGAGTTGAGAGGGACCAAATGGAGCAAATTGTCCAATGTTCCCAAATATTTATACTATTTTCATGAGCTTCTTGAATAATGAAGAATCACCTTCAAAGGCTGAAACGGATATTGCCTAGCCACAAGTTCAAGTTGATCACTGTAAGTCCGGTTCAAAGTTTGAAACAAGTGGTCAAATAAACGTTCCACAACCCCTATAACCTGGACAAACAATCACAATGCCATGGCAAATTAAAGATCATCACTAAATATGGATGCGGGTTAAAAGCCAACCTCAAAAATGTGATTATACCTCCAAGTAGCTCCTCTCAATTTCCATTTCGGCGTGTAGGCCTATAAATTCACACAAATGTCTGTGTGTAAAGGAGCCCTCTGCTCTGAAGAAAGGCCCAACCTCAAAAACGCGTACCAAATCACCATTTATTGCCATCTGCTTGTGCAGTTGAGCTGACTGAGCCAAGCATGCAGGCTGTCCTCTGTAGTCCAGCTTAAAGACAGCAGCACCACCCTCACTGACGCCAGCAATTAGTCTGGGAGTGTGGATTTCAACAAATTTCTCTTCTGACAACCATTCTCTAAATATCTGCATGATAATTTTACCAATTAAGCCCAAGCATGTTCATTTTACAAATGTTGACAACGATGCATAAACTATTGATGGTGAAAAATAAAAAACTTTATTCAAAAAGGTAAGTACTTACTTGTCCAACACGAAATTGAATTTGGAAAATTGCATTATGAGCAGGTGCTCGCAAATCAAGAACTCTGTAGTCCAGACGAGTAGCCTGGTTAACTCGAACAAGCTGTTCTCCAACCTGCACCAATCATATGATCCGACAGTTACATACATGGAAATGTACAAACAGATCGTGAACTAGTTGAAGTGATTAGAGCGAGAGTACGGGATCCTCATTGGATTTACCTGAAAAGCTTTTCCAATATCAGCTTCACTACGAGCAGCATCCTCAATAGTGATGGGCAAAGTTGGCATGGCTTTGCTGACACAATATAATTTTTGTACTTGAACTTCAACCTTCACAAATATAAACAATATCATGCATTAAAAAAAAAAAAAAGAAAAAAAGAAAGAAAAGAACCCTCGTAAACACTTAGTAAAACTCCCAACTTCATGAAACAACTTGGAAACCGTAGAGACCTGAAACTGAGGGGGAAATAGAAAAATAGGATATTGAACATGACACAGGCAGTACGTTCAACAGTTGTTATAGCATGAAAACTGTAGCCATCAATTTGGTCCTCGAAAAAAATACTGGAGTCTCGTGCTGTTCTTTGGCAAGAATCTTTTGGTTTCTAATATCATAAATTTTGAGGTCTTCCAAAATTAGAATTAATAACTCCTCCAGCTACGTGAACTGGTAATGTTCAGTGGTCCACCTCCCCTTGTGCCATCAACTTCTACACGCCAACAAATCCCTAGGACTGAGGTCTCCAAGAATTGAATTGCCATTACTGCAGAGTCTGCAGAACTGTTTTAATTAATTTCTTTTATATATTCTTAATCAGCGCATCCTCGTATTGCATAATTTTCACCTTCCCGTGGATGGCTTTATCTTGGAATACGCTCACTCACTAGAGGCATAAGATTACTCTCAACATTGCGTAATTTTCACCTTCCCGTGGATGGCTTGATCTTGGAATACGCTCACTCACTAGAGGCATAACATTACCCTCAACATTCTTTTACAGTAGAGGAACATATATCACAACATTTAGACAACTAACCTGCTGAGTGATCAGGAATACGCTCACTCCATAGAGGCATAAGATTACCCTCAACATTCTTTCACAGTAGAGGAACATATATCACAATATTTAGACAACTAACCTGCTGAGTGATCTTGGAATAAGCTCGCTCACTAGAGGCATAAGATTGCCCTCAACATTCTTTTACAGTAGAGGAACATATATCACAACATTTAGACAACTAACCTGCTGAGTGACTCCCGTTACGGGATCACTGGGAACGGAGATGACGCCTACAACGTCGACGATCGACTCCCGCGTTAACCGGGAAGCATATTTCGCCATCTGGCGGCTCACAACACCTGGCTCAACCCTCAGGACACATTGCACGCTTAGGCCCCCCCTTCTGAGGACCAGGAAGATCATCTTGTTCCCGATTGCGCGGATCGTCTGCAAACGACCGCGCAACAGCACGTGTTGATTCTTAAGCCCTGGGGTCAGATATCCTAGCTCCCTCCAGACGAGGCCATTGTAAACTTCAGGCCAGTGGATCGGGTACCCGAGGTCGCCGTAGTTTGAGGCGAGCGGGTCCTGCTCTATTACGAGAGACTGCGCGGCGGAGGCAAGCGGAGCCTCCTGCTTCTTCGCCCGGGCGGCTTTCTTCTTGGCCGCTTTGCTGAGAGACTTGGACGATTCTTCTTCATCCGCAAGCTCGCTTCGATTCGCCGGCGGCAGTTCGGCCGCGGAGCCGGAAGAGAGTTTTGACATTTTCTCAAGGTTGGTTCCTCGAAATGTCTTTTCAGTATTTCCTTCAATGACTTGTTTTGTAAGGTAGAAAGGGAGAACAGAGGAAACAATGAGGCGGGAAATTTAACGTAGGTTCAGAAAATTAATATTTAATGTTTAACTAAGTTTGGGCTTTACAGGGCGCATGGTCACCCTGTTTTATATGGCGGGAAACATTAGAGAGAAAGAAAACATTGAAAAATGTAAAAGAAAAAAAATCAACAAATTAGATTTTCCTGTTCAGACAACAAGTAAAGGAATAGGATCTTGACTGCGAAGAAAAAATGACTAAGGTTTTCTAACATGGATATGGGAGCATCATAAAAAGTTACTTTCAATCAGCAGATCCAAATGAAGCACGACAACTTCTACAGCAGCAGATACAAAAAAAAAAAATGACTCATTTCATTTCCATGTCGCCATGCACCTATAAAAGTGAATACTGAAATGACAAGAAAGCAGTAAATAAGATGTATGAAAAGACAACAATATACCCTGTATAGCCATCTATCCAGGAGTCGAACAAATCCTTGTCCTGCCTCCGTCCCCGCTGCACCTTTCTTGGACCACCTTAAAAGAAAACTCCACATTACCAATATCAGAAATATGTAACTTCAGAACATTTTAAAGATGATACTCACATTTATGCATTAGAAGTTACTGATTCACAGGCACATCATTAAACCACAGGTTCAAATTGCAATGATGTAAACTAAAAAAAAACAAAAAAGGACAAAAAATACTTACTAATGTTTACCCATATGGAAAAGGAAATCCCAATGTTTGATTGACAAAAACATGAAGTAATCTCTCCATATCAATTCAAACAAAACCTTATCATGTTGAACAAAATTGAGGAAAAGAGAAGAAAAAAGATCCCATTAAAAATATTTCAATTCAACTCAAAGAATAGTTTGTAAATATAGAATTCCACAATCTTGCATCAACTTCAATCCAATATTGCATTTCCATGGTTAATTAAGAAACTACCATTTTAAAAACTCTCATAGGCTTTCTCTTAAGAGCTTAGAACAAGCCCATGCATGTGCTTGGATTACTTTCTTCTTATTCTTGTTCACTTGAGAGAAATGTGCATGCACACGCACATAGATCCAAAGTATGTATCAACAAAGAAAGTGGATGAAATTGAGCAAGAAAAGAACTTACGAGCATGTCATCTTATTATTGTTAAAAAGTTACATACATGAGATAGACATATTATATACATACAACCACAAATATCTGTATATAATATGGTTAAATGAGTTCTCACAAACAAGTAACTAAATAATCTTCACCTCATTTTGGCTCAATTCTCCACTAACTTAAGAACACATTAGGTTGTAACATAGGAAAACACTAGTTATACATGATAAATGCATGCATCAAAACCAACTACCAATCTAGGATGAAACTTTAATAGTCCATGGAGGCAAAATATATAGAAAATTGGACAAGAAAAACTACTATGTCAACGGTCAGGTCTAAAAATAAAAAAATAAAAAAGACAGTACCAGGATGTGGAGTTATTTGGTTGCCTTTCCTATTAATATCTCTTCACCTGCGGAAATCAAAAATTAGTCTCATGTATCAAACACCGAAGACCTATGCAGTGCCAAAGAATAAAGGAACAAAATTGTTAACCTCTGCATGGATGAAGCATGGAGATAGGCTTCTTGAAGCAAGCCATGGAGAGAATTTTGTTGAATAATCAGGTCCTTACATGTCATTTTTAGTTTCTTTGTACATACTTACCGATTCCTACATACAAAAGACCATGACTTTAATTAGATAAACACATAATAAGATACAAATTTATTAACGTACCTAGAGACATAAATTTCCAATTCTCATAGGACAATTGATTGGTGCTATAAAAAATCAATTAGACAGATTACAGTTTAATTTTGAAATTGATCAACTTGGTCTATCTTACATCCTATGCATACTCTTTGTAATTTGTTTAGTAAGCAGCGCAAACATCCATCATCATGACCAAGGTTATGAAAAGAGAGTTGTAGTCAGCATATATGAGTTGAGGCCAACTTTTGAAGTTCATGAACTGCGCTATCTATCTGAATCTCCTTAATAATAAAAATTGTCAGTCTTGAGTCTCCACCTTCAAAAAGATTATTGGAATCTGAGATCAACTTATTCCCCCACCACGTTAAGCTTTTTAACTTCTTCACTTTTGGCAATTTACTTAATAGTTAAAATTTTTCAATCTAGTTGCAATAGATGCATTGTTGCTGTGAAAAACTGGCATCAATGGTAACATGATTTTGAGGGATTTTCACTTGCTTTCTTCCAGAAGTACTCATTTACCCTGCAAAGTGCAGCACTTTCACCCCCACCAAACTTCATTCCTTTGCTAACCTGAATTAAGAGGGGAAGAGTGAAAATGACAGTTTTCTAGATTATGATGGATGAGTGTAGGTATAAATGTATGAATAGAACTACCTTTTGCGATTGGACTCCAAACTGATCTACTTGGTGGTGGCCCCTGACATGTTGGTGTCCTAATGCAGCCCCGGATAATGCATTTAGCTTCAACAGACTACAAAATTTGCAACGTTGTCAAGTAACAAATCTATCACATATAATACTTTCGCTACAAATACCTGACAACATATAAAAACTACTATGAGAATCATCTTGCCTTGCGATACTGAGTATACACGTCAGGTAAAGTGCTGGGGTCAAAAGGGAGTTCATCAATGTGGTAAATGGTGGTACCCTAAATCAACTGTAATTTAGGATTGCGAATATTACTTGATCCCGAACACGGTTCTAGTGGCATTCTCCGGAGAGCTTTGCTAACCAATCTTTCGACCTTCAGCTCCCCACTGCAGCTTTCTTTTTGGGCATATACCTGACTACATTGGATTAGAAACTCACGTTCCATTGCCTGAATATCAACCTAAAATAGTTATGCAAATCCTTTTTTTTTTTTTTTTCCCTGACAATCAAATAGGTATGGTGGGAATTACGCAACTCTATGTGCTCCAAAAGCTTCTGCGAGTGAAGGGAGAATTTCCTCGGGTTTGCCATGTGAATAAACAAATCCAGGCCGCGCTTTTGCAAATTCTTTTTCAGGTCGACCAAATATCCAACAATAAATTCTGCTTTCAACGCTGACAAGCAATTCTCCAAGTTACCCACAAAAGTTATACACAATTATTTAACTTAGCCTACGCGGAGTTAACCATGAAAAGATATAAAACGCGAATTGATATTTAAGGGGGCGCGCAATGCATAGTGGAATCATTTCAACGCGGCAGGAAATCCAGAACATTAGCAACAACGAGTAAACAAAGTAGTAGGTGGTGCTGAAAAGCCGAGGATCAACGCAATAAACTGGCAACACCCTCTCGGACGAGATCCACGCCTTGTACAAAGCCTCATTGTCCAACACTCTCAGATCATTCCTGAACCAAACAATGGCGGTCCCTAATCCTCCTTGGCCGATCCTCGAAGACGACGAGGAGTACTTTGAAAGGTTTGGTCAGCAATGGGATCCACTTCGTCTGGGTCTGCGCCCGGGACCTGGTGGGTCGTTGCAGCAGCAGCAGAAGCCAATGGTCTCATCTCAGGCTCAGGGAATGGTTTCACGGACAAGAAGAGTTTAGCGAGCTGAATTGGACATGACAATGGCGAAACAATCCGTTTTGATCGGATTGAGAGCTTTTTCAGGGAAAGTGATGGAATTAACGGGCAGCAGTGAATTGCCATATCTGCATGACCTCCTTAGTTTAGACTTTGCAGGGAAAAGGAGGGAGAGAGTTTAAGCAGTTGATAAACTGCCACGTGGGCGTGGAGCTTTTCTATGACGTGGCTCAATGTGAGCCTATAATGAAATAAGCTAGTGTAAGATTGATACTAGATGCCTTTCTGATTTTAATTAAATAATGCAACCCTTTTTGAACTCATTGCAAAGAAAAACTGTGGAGTATCTGTGATTCATGAATCAAACTTACTGTATTAATAGTCATTTAACATTAGGGACTGTACTTAAAATAGAATACAAAAACAGAGAGCTATGGCTCCACCATGATGCCTCGCTCGAAAAAACAAGGAGATAATGACAGGGACTGCCTATGGCACATCAGAGCAAGTATGCAAGGCATTTTCACCAGGCTGTAGGCAGCAACTAAAAAGATCACTGATGCAGCAGAACTCTAAATCTTCCGGATGAGCTGCATCTCACAATTCCATAAGGCATATGCTGTAACGAACGAATCAGGCTGTCTGATGCTTTCTGGTCATGCGAGGTCCTACAATTTACCCAGAAAATCAATTTACAGAACTCTCAAATCACAATATAAAGCAAAAGAAAAAATATAATGAGATGTCTCCGAAGGAGACAGAACAAGATGGGTACTTTATAAGGTAACATTTCTTCAAGAAAAAAACTGGTTGTATCCAAGTCCATGACCATTGTTACATATAACACTTGAGACTTAGAGACAATCATTGCACCAGTTAATCGTTATGTATGATACTGAAGATTGAGTTTGGATTGTATAGTTTGCTTATTTTAAATTAAATAGTTGCCTTTTCTTTTCTACATGCAATGCTCACTAGAGCACAAAAAGGGCAAAAAACTCCAACCATAGGAAGTAAAGCTTGCGCCATCTTAATGTTTGAGGAATCCAGGGTTTCATAGAAGAAGGAAATTAAAAAGCCAACCAAGATAGAAATCCAGACAAGACAAACTTGTGAAAACGAAATATACATTTTTATTTTAATGTTGCATACTCTTCCAAGTATTATGCATTAAACAACTATGGAAATCAACAAGTTGAATCACACAAGCCAGATAGTTAAAGTACAAATTAGAGATGCTAATTACAACACATAAAAGTGGGCAAAACATTTAATTCATAATGCCGTAGCATATCATAACAAAGGGGAAAAAAAAAAAAAAACAGTAGAAGATAAGTGGCCATGAGAAAGAATGTCTAATTATGTCACTTTTGTCCCTTCAGAATAGTCCATGACCTGAAAATAGGAAAATAAAGCTTGTGTCATTTAACTGATTCCATAGAAGAACATATTCTCAAAAGCATGGTATATGGAGTTTTGGTGGTTGTTATGGAAATCAATTTTGGTTGAGTGGTGATGGAAAGAGCATTGATTGTACTAATGTTGGCAACCTAAGATGCAGTCATCAAATAGGAAATCTAGTATTCACTCTCTTAGAGGTTTCAAAACAGCCACAAATTGAACTTGCAAACATTGCTTGACGTCAAATAAGTACAATTGTTTGTTCGATAGATAGTCAACCATTTTAAAGCAAGCAGTCTGCCATTCCCCTGACCCTACAAACTTGCAAAGGAATAACACACTAAATTAAAAGCATGGAGTAAATGGATGTCTTAAATATCTACATAAGATTGCTTTTTAAGGAATAAAACAATATCCTTCAGTAAGCAGGAACAACATAATATGGAATTACCAAATGCAAAAGAAAAAATATTCTTACCTATACAGCTGTTCCACAAGCACAAGCAATGCAATCTGATGATTCAAGACCAACGTAGACAAGCTAATGGATACATTAGCTCATTCACCCAATTTTGGTCCATGACCATAGGGCCCCCCTATGCAAAATGATAATTTAGAAGCTCCCTGAAAATGGAGTTTAATTGAGTATATCAATTAGAAAATCTTATAAATATCAAGTTCAGGTCATGGATGCAACAAGTTGGTGTTTAGGAGTTAGTTTGAGTCATCATTGGCTATGAACAACAAAGGAGAAAACTTCAAATACTTTTGTGTAGCAATAAATAATGTGAACCTTCTATGTTCCGAATTTTGTTGTTCATAAATTAAGTGGACTTGATACCTCTTAACCATATTTAATATCCATTTATTTCCCAGTTAAAACAGGGCTAAGAAGAGAATTATTCTACATATACAAATCCATCGTCATTTGATTTAAGTAGAAGCACATGTACTAGAATACAAAGATATTGTAGCCTAACCGATTAGAATTGTAAACATCAAATGGCGTTAAACAAAGTCTCAACAAGATTGAATTAGGTGAGAGAAAAATAACAATGTTGTCGAAATCAACAATTAAAAGTCACATGGTTGGAAAAATAAATTAAAAATGCAAAGTAAGAAGCATTAATGTGCAAGAAAAGAGAGATCCATTAATATATTTTCAAAAGAATTGTGGAGATATCCACTTGTAGAAGCATTATTTCTTTTTTGCAAGAATTCAAACAATAACAGAATGACTTTCCTGAACAGGAACTAGAAAACTGTCCAGTTTGTCATGAATATATTTTACACATAAATTGCCTCCTGGACAAATTCCACTGTACTTCATTCAAAAGGATGGGGATTTCATACCAATGTGAGATAATGGATGATTATCATAAGCATTGCCCAAAGAAAAATGAAATTCTGATTGAGTATTACCCAGAAAGATCATTGCCAATAATGGACACTTCAGTGACCCTAAGTCACTCTTCTTTGAATTTGGTTCCAAGCACGGAATTATTGATAAACAAGACATTCTAATTTTACATAATCTTTCGAGCATGCAATGTCATTGCATATAATGAGACAAAAGAGGGCTTTCCCGCAGACAAAAGAACCTATAAAGAAAACATCAGTTAAGGCAGCTCATACTGTATTCCCAGCATCCCCCACCAACTCAGCCATCTGCTCGGACGTAACGTCTTGCCCATTCTCATCCAACATTACAACCTGAAAATGCATGATAATGGAATGGTGATAAAGAACAAGCTATTTCAACGGTACGAAATAGCTTTACAAGTCCCTCAGAGGTAAAGTCATGCTACTTCTTTCTGCAAAATGCTTTGAGCTACAAACCTTTTAGTAGGATGGACTGACAACAGAAAACGCAGCCATTAAAATTATTTGATTAAAAAGTTCGAAAAAATGCCAAGAAAACGGTCAGCATAACTTCGAATGAGCAGATAAACAGTTGATTCAAAACAGTCTCTGATGCCTATATGCAAACAAAATCCTGCTCGAATTACAAGCACAAGTGCACACATAACAAGCAGGATGAAGTCTCAAGTTTGTTGGAGACTGACCCAATCGTCAGGCCTAATAAGATTCATGACAGCCGCGTCTTCGTCGTCGACTGAGCCCTCACATCGCTGCAAAACAACGCACAGCTTCATCACTTTCTACTCTGAGCATATGCAAAATAGACAACCTCTAAATTCAAGTTGTAGTCCAGCACTTGAAAGTAGATTACCGCGCATTCCTGGGATTGGACCGTACTTGAACATCATCAACACTGCAATAAAGCTTGAGTTTTCCGATGTACTCATCGACGACGAGCTGCAGCCCACGAGAACGCTTCTTCCCCACTGTTAAAATCCGCACAGGAAGAGCTCTCTGCGCAAAATTATCACCGAAATGCCGTCAACCAGCAATCCACAGCCATGGCAAAAATACCACAAGGTAATTATTTTACAGAAAGGGTGGAGATTGCGCACCACTGACTGGCCCGTGTATTTACATTGTCCAGAACCAGCTCCTGAAATATCAGTCACCAAATATGAGATGTGCGCAGAGATTGAACAGTTTAATTCGGTGGTCGTCGGGAAGATTGTCAGAACCTAGAAGAGGAGTTACGCTCTTTGTGTGAAGACTGGCACAGGATGAGACTGCCATTTCATATGACAAAGTGATGAAGGCCCGATCGAAGGATTTGTAATTAGAAACGCACAAGCCTTCCTCGCTTCTGAATAAAAACAATAAAATAAAAAATTAAAAAAATTCAACGTAAATTTGTGTCTACCTATCAGGTATCACCACGTGGATGCTTCCGTGATAGGACAATTGAACCTCTAGAATGTTCCTCACCAGACTATAGGAGAAGCTGGAGCGTTTGCTCTTCAATTGATGATCGGTAACAATGTCGGCATATGGGAATGTTGTCGTCGGGAAGTTGAGGCTTAAGGGAAAAGCCCCGGATGTGAAGGCCGGTGGGGTTGGGAAGAAGAAGAAGCAGTATTCTGACCGGTTATCTCAGGCCTCCACAACAGGTAATTGGTTCATATGTTCCCAAAAATCATTTTGCTTCCTCTTGTTGTTTCTTCATGGAGAAATACATACATCTTTCTTGAGTTCCTGACAGTGGTTTTCATAGTTAGTGTTTCTTCTTCTTCCTTCATTCTGGATTGACTCTGTTTACACTACAGATTGAATTCATGACATGCTTCCAACTGTATACATGTTAGGCTGATTCCAGAATGTTGTGAACTTGGTCGTTGTTATTTCACTCTGCAGAACTTGCCTATAATTTTGGGCCGTCCTGTCTTTACCAATGAATCCGGATTTAGAGTTTTTGGGCAAAAGTCCCAAGAAGTGATCTAGTCTGTCTGTGATGGTTATGTTTTAAACTATTTTTGATAGCTCCATATTGAGAATGCAAATCCAAACATATAGATCTAGTTAGAAAGCATAAGCATAACGTCACGGCCTAATGGAAGGTTCACTCTTCTTAATAAGGCTGGTTTTTGCTTCATGATCCTTCTAACAAGGAAATTGATTATAATTAGTGAGTTTTTGAAAGGGATAATTATTGAATTAAAAAGATGGGATCAATTTAATAAGTGTAGTGTTAGAACTTTTGAAAAGTTGGTCATAAAATAAGTCTAAAATTTTAGAGATCTTAGTCTTCTCCTTTTCTCTTCTCTAATGTGGGTTTGTTTATCATACTGGAGGATGGTAGGTGGAAATACAATGTTGTCAGGCTATAATCTTGAGGAGGAGGATGTGGATGAGAACGCGAAGGATGGAGGGAGAGGACACGCGGCTGCGTACGATGATCATCTCACGCCGGCAGAGAGGCGGTATCTTCAGCAGAGGGAGAAGATGGAGCTTCAGTTGCTAGCGAAGATGGCCAAAAAATCCCGTCGCGATAGGATTCAGGAGTTCAATCAGTACCTGGCCAATCTCAGCGAGCACTACGACATCCCTAAAGTTGGGCCTGGATAGCTCGCCCCTATCTCTGAACTGGAAAGGTTGTGTTTTGAAGAAACTTAATAACAATAGCAATCTGATTCTCCAAAGCCTCCTCTAAGGTTCTGGCTTTGGTTTTGTTGCTTGGTTGCCATTGTTTTGGGCTAAATATTGAGTATATGAATGGTATTATCATAACATGCCTTGCAAAGAAGATTGCTTATGGTGCAGAACAATTGATTATTACAAAAGAGGTAGGGAAGGAGAAATTAAATGTTTCCCCAGATGATGGAAGGTTTAATTGAGTCTTTGAAAGACAAAAAGAGAACCTCTAGAGCCCTTCCCCAACCTTATCTTGTCATCAACGTATGTGATTTGGAGTTTAACTTCACCCTGACCACCGTATCTGAAATCCAATCCCCCAACCTTTAGTTCAGGCGCCTCGGATATGACCTGTATCCATTTGTCATCCAGTGCCTTTAGTGTCCCTGTTCATGTACATGGGAAGGTAGGTGAGGAAACTATGAGCATTGACAAGACGAAATAAGAGTTAATGAACATAGCAGCAAGTTGAAGCTCGACCAGGCATTTGGGAAACTAGACGCTAAAAGTCTAAATTGTTTCCTGGAACCAAGTGCTCAAAATCATGAATAAAAATGTAAATCACTCAGTTACTCGTCCCAGAGATGGTGTAAGGGGAAAACATGCACTCCATTCCTTTTGAGAGCTCCCAAGAATGGGGAAAACCGCCATTTTGAAAGCGGAACGGGGTTCGGGGCTGGGAAGAGTGGGGCCTAAATGTGTGGGAAGTGGTGAATGAAAATCCCAAATAACTAAATGTAATCTGCATAACAATGGATCCCAGGGCCAACACATCAGATATGGAGATTTGTGACAAGCCATATATTTTGGTCCACATTGGACATAGAAGTAGAACAATGCACAACTAGCTCATGCAGCATGGATACACGATCAAAAGGGGAACATGCACTCCATTCCTTTTGAGAGCTCCCAAGAATGGGGAAAACCGCCATTTTGAAAGCGGAACGGGGTTCGGGGCTGGGAAGAGTGGGGCCTAAATGTGTGGGAAGTGGTGAATGAAAATCCCAAATAACTAAATGTAATCTGCATAACAATGGATCCCAGGGCCAACACATCAGATATGGAGATTTGTGACAAGCCATATATTTTGGTCCACATTGGACATAGAAGTAGAACAATGCACAACTAGCTCATGCAGCATGGATACACGATCAAAAGGGGAACATGCAGCCCAATTTTACCATAGAAAAAAAGGTCAACTTGGTAACGAATATTACTTGACAAATTATACTTGTTACAATCTCCATAAACACAGTTGAGACTCGTAATTATGGCCTCCTCCACACAGATAAAATTTGGCTTTCTAGCTTTAAAATTGTGGACCATTTGTTCATGGCAAACCAAGCCGTAGAGAGCCTACACCTAACAAACTAATGAGGTTTTAGCTTAAAATTGATGATTGCATACCTTTCAGGTAGACCTTTCCGTCTAGAAATCCAAAAGCAGAAAAGGAGACTGTGTTCCTAACAGTGTGAGATTCAACAACTTGTATCATTTCCTTTGTTTTAA
The DNA here is from genome assembly GCA_028551395.1 of Casuarina glauca. Taxonomy (NCBI): domain Eukaryota; kingdom Viridiplantae; phylum Streptophyta; class Magnoliopsida; order Fagales; family Casuarinaceae; genus Casuarina; species Casuarina glauca. The sequence continues at coordinate 30,187,341 of CM052348.1, forward strand.
AAACAAGGCGCCCAAATGCACTCCTGCAGCCACCTCCAGATGATGTTGGGTTTGAACAATATACCACATCCCACTCTGAAAAGCACTTATCTTGTCAACTCGAAAAAAGGGGACAACTCCCAAATAGTTTGATCAACGCAAGGAGCCCCTCCTGTAAACCATGCAATAGATGCATAAAGTTAGGGAATAGACTATATGTTTTATGAGCATTTCCGGCACCTTAATTTGCATGTTACTGCATAAAGTTAGGGAAAAATCTTAATCTGCCATTTGGGTTCTTCAGCGCCTGGGAAGGACATGGTCATGGCTTTCCCCATTTGACGCATGGTGATTGATAAAAGGAAAACCTCATAATGAATCCATATACATTCAGACATTTTTAATCCAATGGCTATAGTTAAGATTCGTTTACAAATTGCATCCCAAAAGCATAAAAATGATATGCTTATATGTAATAAAATGGAATTAGGGAATTAGAATTCGAGTTTAAGATCATTTCTCACAAAAGTTTAAGCTCATGATAAAAGAGCCACCTGGGATCAATGTTCATCCTTTATATCTTACCCATTGACCCAATTCATTATATCCAGCATCTTTCAGCGAGCAAATATCACACACAATATATGTAATTGCACCAGCCATGATGTTAAACAGAAAAACCAACCATGATCGTAAGTGAATGAAAATTCAAAAAAATAAAATAAAAATGGCAGTCTAAAGATAATGGAGAAGGACAAACCTTGGCAAGAATAGAGGAAACACGGCTATCCGGAGCGGTCCGCACCTCTGGGTTGGAGACGGAAACCGAGGCCGAAATCCTCGGTGTCTTGTGCTGGCGATGGTGATGAGGAAGTGAAACCAAGTGAGGCGATTGATAGGGAAGTGAACGAGAGTTTAGAAGATGGAGTTTCGAATGCTCGAGGCCTCTGAATGAGGGTGGCAATGGAGCAGAAGAATGAACAGGAATTCGAAGCCAGAATAATCTGATGAGTTTCGTAGCTTCTTTATGCTTGTCGACGGGGATCTGGGTCATCGGTTGGATGTGCCACTAAGGCATCGACATAAGCAGTTGGACCCACGCCCAATTGAAGAAGGGGTAAATACTTTGCCACGTCAACAACTTGATTTTTGCCCTTATCTTGGAGACGGAACAGTATTTATAATAATGGAGAGAAGTTATCGTCGCCTTTAGCCTACTTGATGGTATGCAGATAAAAGGCTATCCCGTGGTCTTTTAAGTTTCCCCGTATTGATGTTATGACCCTTTAATGGTAAGATTATTTAATGTATGGTAAGATTATATAGATGGAAGAGCTATTTATATTAAGTAACTCAATAATGAATTAATAAAGATTCTAATCTTAAGATTTGAGATTTACTATCTTTCATACCTAAGTTGGTATGTGCGTTGTAATATTCAATAAAAAGACATGGAACAACTTTTCATAACCTTTGTTAAATAAAGAAATGTTCCAGCACTCAAGAGCTTCCCTTTAAATACTGAGCCAATGGATTAAAGGGGGAAAGGACCATATAAACGGGTTCTTGTCTTCTAAGTCTTGTATAGCTCTCTTTTAACTCCCTTGTTTTCTCCTCCCCTACGCTCCTTTTGTCTTATTTATTTTGCTGGCTAACTTGGTTTCATGAAATAAGTTGCCTCACGATCTTTTACCAAGTCCATGACATTAAGGCCACTAGTAAAGCAACAAATTTTCTATTTTGAAGATAGTTTACCTGCTTTAACAAAAGCCTAGTAAAGTGGACTTGGTATAATGGGTTATGCATCCAATTCTTTCAAGAACTGGAACTAAATCTATGCATTGCCATCTAGTTTTCAGAAGTTATGGACACTTTTTCTTCCTCCAGTGTATGATGGTATTCGAAAACTGAAGGTCAAGATGTTCGGACTTGAAAAAACCAGAAACTGGTCTACAAGCCTAGTACTCAACCAAAATTAGACGATCAGTCCATGACTTACCACCCGTAGGGCTTCACACAAAATAAGAAGGAAAATAGATCACCTTCAGCTTCTATGTACATAAGTCAGCTTTGCCTCGGGACCCGTTATCACGCAGCAGCCAACTTGAGAGGAAATGACGAGAAATGATGCTGCACCGTGCTGCTTCTCATCCTGCGTCTCTCTGGGTTTAGTCGCATCGTTTTGTCGACCACCAGACAATGGACTTCACTCTTCTTTATTCACGGAATAAGCCTATCAACCAGCAGACAATGGACTTCACCGAGAGTGTTCCTGAACATCAGACAATGCATGGCAACGTATTAAGATTGAAAAACAATTTTTGATTCTTATTACCACTTAGAAATCGATTCAGATTGCTTTAATATTTTCCATTTTCCTTGTCTTTGACTAAAAGCAATTTTAACTAAGAACAAACAGGCCTATACCTCATGATTTATACCCAAGAAACTAGAAACTTTTCTTCCTTGGTTCCTTACCCAAATGATCGCATGCATACGGTATCAAACTAGACATCAAAAGATTCTAAATAATATTTATTTTTAATTGAATCATGTGCTTGTCCATACCTTATTGTTTCAAATTTTTTTCTTGTTGGATGTTACGGGCAGAAATAAGTAGGTGTGATTTATGTGGCTATATAGAATGTTATATTGAGGAAGTAGGTAGCATTTTGGGCCTTTTTGTGTAAGTAGACGAGCCAGTGGATTTTTTAAGCAATGGGTCTTTTGTAAGAGGCAGTAACCCAGTAAAAGAAGGTTTTGTGTTGGCCAAGTCGGAACAGAGGGGGGTATCGAGTTTCTAGAGAGTTCCCTGTTTGACAGGAAGTCGTCGGTGTTGGATTCCCCATCAAAGAGCCCTGTCTTGTTTGTGTTGTTCTTTAGTTTCCAGCCACCATTCCTCACTCAGGTAGATACCGTAAGGCAGCCACTGGAAGAAATCCTTCTAGAGGTCTTACTACTCGGTCAAGAGCTGCTGCGGAGTGGAGAAGACAGCAAGGCGGAAGAGGTAAGCCTGGCATTGGATTTGTCGGAAGACTTATTGTCTTTGCCTTGTCTCGTGACCCTGCTGCTTTGCAGGAAGAATCCCAGCCTCCACGCTGCAAAGCAGGCATAATTCTAGCCTTTTGAAGCATGTCTGCGAGTAACGCATCATCGTATGAGTTAGAATTAGTATAATACAATAAACCGGTCGAAGTCTTTGTTTGGAGCTTTCTTAATCAATGTTTGGCGCATCGGCGGTTGACCATTTTCTATCTCGTTTTGTTTTCCATGAACTGAGGGTGTTGAGCCACGTGTACAGCCTCGACCCCACGTTTCCCATTTCGTCTTTTCACATACTTTTTCCCGTACTTTCTCATCGCTTCACGGCCAGAATCATATCCAGACCGTCCATTGGATCCACCAAGCGGGAAAATGAAGGGATATCGGTGTCCAACTGTCCCACACACCATCACAGACTTGAGTTGGGGCAACTTTCAGTCGCTGTTACTCTGATGGCGCCGAGGAAAAGAGGCGGTAAGCGGGAGGAGGTGGGGGAGACAGCGAAGGCTGAGGTGGCGGAGCATGTTACTTGGAGCTCGGCCAAGCGAGCAGCTGACTCTGTTGCAGTTGTGAAGTATTAAGAGACACGTCAGTAGTCCACATCAATCTCGACGTCAGCAACACCTGTTACCAAGTTAACACTCATTAAATAGTTAGCAACACAAATGGCATCCCACAACCACTTTAGCCCAGCACATTGCATCCTAATGCCCAGCCATCATCTCTAAAAACTCTAGCAACCTTTGTACACACCAAGCCGGGAAAACGGCACCATAAAACTTTCCTTTTTTGCACAGGATCACGTGCCATCTCCAATCGATCCTCACATGACCAAATTCATAAGTCACCAACCATAACAGCTAAACCCTCGATCAATATCGTCAATTCTTTCCGAATGCTAGATGATTCTTAATCATCTAATTAGACCAAATTGGTTTAGAGTTTATATTTCCTTTTGTATGTAGATTAGATACATTTATAAATTAGACACTATTTGTATAGTTGAATCATCGAATTACAAAGTCCCTAATTCATGCATTGTTATAGGGTTCTTGGTGTTCATCATATTCTTGAGAAATTAATCTAATTTCTTAAGGATTTCGTTTATCAATTTGGTATCCAGAGCCTTAGGTTGAAGCCCTAATTCGATTCCTCTCCAATTTCGATCTCAATGGTGCAATCTTAATCCAATTTTGTTCCCACCCTAACTCCCATCACTGTTAACTCTAGCAATATCTTAATTTCAATGACCTCTATGCATCTTGATGGTCCTAATTACCTCATTTGGAAGGCTCACATCCTTCCTTTTCTTCATGTGACAAAGCTTCTCCCCATCATTAACAGATTGGTGCCATGTTTGGCGGAGTTTGTCAATATCACCAATTCCAATGGCATCACGGTTTGGATTCCCAACCTTGACCACCTTGAGTGGCTGAAGCGTGACTAGACAACTCTTAGGCTTTTCCTTAACACTTGCTTTGATGCTATTGTCAGCTAGCTAACAAAGCAAGGAGACTTATGTCGATGTCTCGCGTGCTCTAGTGGTTGAGTTTTATGCTTAAGGTTTTGCTAGAGCCTCTGAAGGCCATTGCATGGTGTCAGAGTTCCTCCACGAGATTAACGCCTTAGTGGAGGAACTCAATAGTGTGGGTGAGGTTATCTCTGACAACGAGTACCTCACCCACCTCTTTTGCGACCTTGGAATGTTGTTCACACCCTTAATGACGGCAATCTCAGTTTACAACCTCACCCAAGGCCTCACCGGAAAAGACCTCTAAAGGCTGCTTCTCACATAAGAGGCGCATCTAGACCTGGCGAAGCAAGTCTAGACTTCGACGATGGTTTTTTCCAACAACTGCGATCCTCCTCCTCATAGTTGTGTTAGGAATTCCACATGTTCTCTAATGCCTAGGCAGGATCTAATAGCAATAACCAGTTGTTTCCACCTTTAGCTGGTGGCCATTTCCTCTTTATCGCTGACAACCATTGCCATGCTTTGCATTACTAGATTTGTTGCAAATCTAGCCATTGGGTCGTAACCTATTAGGCCGCTACAACTAGCTTAACTCACCTCAGGCTCAAACCCACCAGACACATTAACTAGCTCGATCCAAGTTTGTAGGCTCTTGCCCTACTTCTTCCTACTCGACCCAATCCTTGACATATTGGTTCCCCATTTCTAGGGCCACCAATCATGTCACTCTAGAGCCTATGGGCATGGACCCACTATTGCCTTACCAAAGAGATGACCAGGTGACTATTGGTGATGGGGTGGGCCTCCTTATCACCCATACATATAATTTACCCAATCCTTTTAGTTTAAAAATTAACAATGTTTTAGTGGTACCCCATATTTCAAAGAAATTACTATTTGTTTCTTAATTTACTAGGGAAAATAATTATGCTTTTATTTTTTATGCTAATTTTTTGTGTTGTTCAACATCTGCCTTTGGGTTGGACTTTGCTTAAAGGACCACTAGACCACAAGCTTTATTGTCTTTAACCCAATAACTTGAAACGTAAGCCCATTGCACTAAATGTATCTCTAGATATGCCTTAAAAATGGCATCTTCAACTAGGGTATGCCAATTACCCTATTGTAATCAAAATACTTTAAAGAAATAAAATAAATTTTGAAGGAAATTTCGATTCTATTTGTCATGCTTATGGCATAAATAAGAGTGTGAAACATGCTTATCCAATTACCAATCACATGTTAAAGGCTCCTCTTAACCTAATTCACTTAGACATCTAGGGACCTACCCTAATTATCTTTTATTTAGGCAAAAAAAACTATATTATCTTTATTGACAATTATTTAAAATTTACCTGGGTCTATGCTTTCCAATCTCATGCACAATTTCCTTATATTTTTGAATATTTGCTAAATGCCAATGTCAATCCAATATTAAAACTATTCAATGTGATGGTGCATTTGAATTTACATCTTCTGCCTTCATTAATATGCTTTCTAAATTGGGCATTTATCAACGCATTTCTAGCCTTTATGCCCATTTTCAAAATGGCTTTGGTGAATGGGAACACTTCCACATTGTGGAAACCAAGCTCCCTATGCTTAATCACACCCATGTCCCTTTCACTATTGGGATCTTGCATTTGAAACTATGGTGTACATCATTAATAGACTTCTTAGTCTAGTGATTCACAACAAATCTCCTTAGGACTTTATTTTTGGACAATAACCCTCTATGTCCCACCTTCAAGTATTTAGACGTCTTGTATACCCTAACTTACGTCCTTATGCCCAACATAAATTTTAACCCTGTTCCAAACCATGTGTCTTCTTGGGTTATCCACGTGGTTACAAAGGCTATCGGTGCCTTTGTCTTACCTTAAAATGTTTTTATATTGTTACGGATGCTTTTTTTGATGAAAATCATTTTCCATATCAACATGCATCTAGGATTTCCTTTAATCATGACACATCCTATATACCTTTTCAAGTTTTATTCCTTCACCATCTAGGCCTTTGATTCTTTCTTCTATATAACCACCACCATTAACAGCCTTTTCCCTATCTTGTCCTTTGGCCACTTCTACTTCACATCCATACACATATTAGGGATTTACCTCTCTCTTCTACTTCCTTAACTCATCTTATGACTACATATCTCAAAGGTGGCACTATACTTTGACGCACATTAACATAGCAATAAACCTATGCTTTAATTGCTACATCTCATCCTTATAGGGAACCCATTTGCTTCACTGCAACAAACACCTCTCTTGAATGGCAATAAGCCATGGTAGACAAATATATTGCTTTGATAAAAAACTAAGCTTAGGAGCTTGTACCCTTTTTTCCCAACATTTAACCCATTGGTTACAAATGGGTGTACAAAATTGAACGTCATTCAGATGATACCCTCGAACAATATAAAGTACATTCAGTTGCTAAAGGGTTCCATCAATGCCCTAGTATTGATTATACCAAAACATTTAGTCCCATTGCCAAACTTGTTACAATTCGGACACTTTTATCTCTTACTTATAGCAATGATTGGACAATCCACCAATTAGATGTTAAAAATGCTTTTTCTTTTTTTTTAATGGGCATCTTGATGAAGAAATGTTCATGCAACAACCCTATGGCTTCGTTGATCCCTAACATTCTCATCATATTTGTCACCTTTGTCATTCCCTTTACATACTTAAACAAGCCCCTCAAGGTTGGAACCATCATCTTTCTCAATTCTTATAGCATATTGGTTTCTCAATCTCCACTACTGATTCCTTTTTCTTTTTTAAACAACTCTCACGTATAGTATATTTCTCCTTGTAAATGTGGATGACATTATCATCATTGGTAGCTCTAATGCACCATTTTCTAACATTCTTCAATCATTACAAAAGGAAGTTGACATCAAAGATCTTAGTGATCTTCATTATGTCCTTAGCATAAAAGCTCTACCTACTGTTATTGGCCTTCTCCTCCATTAGGCTAAATTTGCACATGAAATTCTTAACTGTGTGCAAATGGGTGATGCTTATGGTGTTTCTACCCCTTGTACCATGTTCGGTGAAATTCTACATGCAAGTGTACATGTCGAACAAGTAATATAATGATAAGTACAAATATCGTCCCACGAAGATTGGTGCTTACTAAACTAACTAATTACTAATGGTGAATAGATCCTAGAGTTTATCTAGCCAACAAAAATAGTAAAACATGAATTTAATAACCAAATTTAATCTAAAATTGATAAACGAAATGTGCTAGAGCCTCTGATTTCCCCTAATTACTCAGTACAAATGTTGATCATTTATGCTTGCAAGATTAATTCTATTCATGTGATGGCGGAATTTCCTAATTTATTCACTACCCTATGTCTAGGTGTAGCGAACCTACTTAACTCATTAATCCACTGTATCTCTACATCTGAATTAAATGAACCAAGTGCATTAAGATATGTGAACATTCCAGTTTGCACCTAAAGCCACACAAATCATATGGTATATTTCTATCCATATTAATCTATGGTTGCATATTACATGAAGCAACTGCATATCATCGTCGTTCGAACTCAAATATGCAAATCAAATCATCTAAGTGGTAGCTAATCACTTAAATGCATTAAGATCAGTAATATGCAACTTCACAATCATAAAATATCTCACAAAACATAAATAATCATGTCATTCATACATTATAATTAAGTTCCATCTTAGCTCTAACACAATAAATTAAAACAACATATTTACACAAACAAAAACAGTGCAGAAAATTAAACAACACATTCTGTAAATTAAAAACATTAAGCTGTCACCACAAATGTCTTCAAATCACAAAAAGGCTGCACAAATCTGCATAACAGGGAAAAGAAGAAGCTGTTTAGAAAACGGGACGAAAAAACAAGCCGACACACGCCAACACGCGCTTCTGCACGCACTGTCACGCGCCGGTGACACGCGCCGCCGTCCGGCCACCACGCGCCGCCGCCGTCCGCCGCCGGTCTTCACAGAAACTACCCAAAAAAATGCTGAAGAAGATGTTTGGAGTGCCGATCTGCCGAGAACTTGAGAAATTGCCTCAACACCGTGTAGATCTGACTCAAAGATGACCGGAGCTGCCTTAAATATGCCGGAAAATTAGAAAAATGGGACCTGGACGGCGTTCGCACGTTCCAAGGTCCCTTTTCAGCCGATTATACCCACAAACTCCAAGCGGAAGAGACCGGATGGCGTTCGCACGGCCGGTCTCTCTTTTCTCCCTCTTTCTCGTCGAGAAATACACTTAAAATGGATTTTCTCTCTCCTGGGTCGGTCGGCTTTCGCACGACCGCCCCTTCTCGCGACCTTCTCTCTCTCTCTCTATTCGGTCCTCCTCTCTCTAAGCTCCCTCTTTTCTGCCCGATGCTCACTCCAGATAAAAGCCGCCGTTCGCGTTCGATAATTGTTCTCCTTTTTTTTATTAGCTGGCCGACACTTGTGTCTATTGTTTTCCACTTACCCACCTGCCGACCGTTTTTCTCTTAATAAAAGCATCTCCCTCCTTTTCTCTTTCCTTTCTTTGACTTCTTTTTGTCATTCTCTTTCGTGATAATTCACGTTCACCTCCATCAATTCTTCTACATAGGTCCCACGTGTTTCCTCTATTTTCCTTCTTTCTTTGTCAATTCTTTGTCAAGAATCTCACGTGATAAATGGTGTGATAAATGAACATTTTTCATGATTTATTGCTTCTTTTTCTTCTTTTTCTTCTCTTTTGAGTTTGCTGCATAAAATAACAAAATATACATAAATATAATTAAATACAAATATAATTTAATAAAAACTATATTAAACATTACTTAAAATACTATTAATAACTCTATAAAATATAGAGTTATCATACCACCAGCTCTCCACCATCCATTCATGGTGGTGAAACGATTTTTGATCCTACTCACTATCGTAGCATTATTGGAGCTCTTCAATATCTCATACTTACTTATCTCAATATTGCTTATGCGCTCAATACAACATGTCAATACGTGCATGCACCCACCACCACTCATTAGACCTTTGTCAAACACATTTTAAGATTTCTTGTAGATACACCCTTTAACTTCATGCATACTTTGATGACAGATGGGTAAGAGACTATGACAATTGTCGCTCCACAGGTGGTTTTTGCATTTTCCTTTGGTCTAACCTCATCTCATGGAGTTTTTGCAAATAGAAAACCATTGCTCTCTCCAACATCAAGGCTGAATTCTAGTCTTTAGCTGACACTACTGCTAAACTTGTCTAGGTTAAAGCACTTCTTTAAGACTTGAAGCATCCACTCTTTGCTCCTTTAACCTTGTGGTTTGATAATCCTTTTGCACTTTTCCTTTCCACTAACCTAGTATTTCATGCTTGTACCAAGCATTTGGAAATTGATTTCCATTTCATTTATAAAAGAGTTAAGAATTGTTAGCTCCATATCCACTTTATCTCTTCCATTGATCAAACCATGGATATTTTTACTAAAGGCTTGTCATTATCTCGTTTCTCCACTCTTCAAAACAAGCTTACAGTTCACTGCGACCCTTTAGCTTGCATGGGGTGTTAAGAGACATGTTAGTAGTTCAAGTCAACCTCACCACATTAGCAACACTTGTCACCAAGTTAGCACTCATTAAATAGTTAGCAACACACATGGCATCCCACAACCACATTAGCCTTTCACCTTACATCCCCAAAGTGTAGCCATCACCCTAAAAAACTTCGGTAACCTCTACATGTACTTGGCCAGGAAAATGGCTCCGAAAAACTTTCCTTTTTTACATAGGATTGCATGCCCTCTCCAAGTGATCCTCACATGACTAGATTCATAACCCACCAACCACACTAGCTAAACCCTCGATTGATATCTTCAATTCTTTCCAAGCCCCAGATGCCTCTTAATCATCTAATTAGACCAAATTGATTTAAGTTTTATATTTCCTTTTGTATGTAGATTAGATACGTTTATACATTAGATACCATTTGTACAGTTGAATCATTGAATTAAAAAATCCCCAATTCATGCACTGTTCTAGGGTTCTTGGTGTTTATCGTATTCTTAAGAAATTAGTCTAATTTCTTAAGGATTTCATTTTTCAATTTGGAGGAGCTTGAGGTTCTGAAGAAGAAGAGAGCGAAGAAGGTTGAGAAGAGGGAAGAATAGTAAGAGGAAAAACACTTTGAGCTGAGTGGGAAGACTACAATGATTGAGCATTGGTGCGTGAGTCTTCACTTTTAAGTGAAAGTTCACTCTTTTCGTTTTCCTCATTGCTTATAAGCTTATTAGGGTTTTTGTTATGGTTAGCTTAGGTCTTGTGTTGGCTTATTTGGCTTTAATGTTAGAAAATAATTGTCTTAAGTGAGACTATAAGCCAAGATCTAACATCAATCAAATATTGAAAATAAGTTTAAATATAAAAATAAAATGAGAATAGCGTACCTGATAATAGTTGCATTTTTAGTATGATCTTTGGCTAAGATCTTATCCTTTATTACTCAAATTGTGCTAGCTGATGAAAAGCAAGAAATCCATAATGAACTTAGTTTTAGGAATGCTTAGTGGTAAAGAGAAAATTACGAAAATGCGTCTACTTAATGAACGGATATGATTAATGAAAAAGTGTGATTATGTTTCATTAAATAGAGAAAAATGAATTATCATCATGAAATGACCATTATGCCCCTACCATAAGCTTGATTTCATATATATCGATCCCAATGCACATATAATGAGCTAGAGAGGGGACTTAGCCAATATAATTAACAACATGCTAACCAAATAGTCTTGACTTATCACAGTTCTATAAGGGGCACTAAGGCCCACACTGGCTAACACCATATTTGCAATTAAGGTCAAAATCTATCTTGAAAAACTAGACCAATATTATGTACATCAATACACCTTTATAAGAGAATTAGTTTATGCTCATTAATAAGCCCATATTACATGAGCTTATAAAATAAGCTAACAATCTCCCACTTGGGCATATTAATGTCCATAAAAATAAATATTATACTACTAATAAGTTGTATATGAAAATAATTTCAAAAGAGTTTTATATTGGTCCAATGACAATTCCTCCTTGTTAATCCGGTCCGGTAAAGCTTAAAAACCCTTAAATCATAGTAGTAACTATGCCAATTAAAGAGACAACACCAACCATAATCATAAGGGCTATCCACTCTACTAACATGGATTTAATATGGCAATAGGCAAATAGACAACACTAGGTAAATAACCCTATGTGTTACCTTTCTTTTCAGTCCTAGTTCTCCCAATAATCAACATAAATAGTCACAAACAAACAATCATCAGAGAACTATATTAAGGTTTAATGAATTAATATGTCTTGTTTGTAATATTTAAGTATAAATTAAAGTGCTACAAGACATCAAAATATGCCCTATCAGTAAATGCCCTAGCCAAATGCTTAAGGTCGCACCTTCCCTAAATCTTTAATACTTGTCTTATACAAACATTCTCATGTTCTATGAAATTAACATATAACATATAACATACAATATGAGTAAAAAAAAAGTTTATTACATAAAACATATCACAAATACTATTTTACAAATACAGTAGAGAAAATACAACAATAGTTCCCACTAAAAAAAGCATCCAAAGATGCTACTAAACCCATGTTTACAACATGTCTATAAAAAGCCACAGGACTAAGTCCCTTAGTGAGTGGATTAGCTAACATAGCATCTGTGCCAATAAGCTCTACTTCAATGTCACCATTCTTAACTTGCTCTTTAATAGTTAGATACATGATCTCAATGTGCTTTACCCCTTTAATACTTTTCTTGTTATTAACAAACAACATTGTTGGATTATTGTCAAAATATAACAAAATTAACCTATTAATGAAATCAAGTGAGATCAATTGTCTTATGAGGTTCTTTATCTAGATAGGTTGTATGGATGCTCCATAACAAGCTAGAAACTTTATGTGCATAGTAGAAGACATGATCATAGTTTGCTTAGAACTTCTCCATGAAACTGCACCACCAGCCATCCTGAAAACATAACCAAATGTAGACCTCAAATCATCAAAATAGCCTGCAAAATCTAAATATGAATAACCCATCAATTGTAAGTTGTCTACATGTCTGTGAGTTAGCATATTATCTCTTGTCCTTGTTAAGTACCTTATAACATTTTTAGCAACAACTCAATGATCATGACTTAGGTTTGACTCAAAAGGAAATATCATGTCCTTTACAAACCCGTGCATACATAAAGCTGCCAACTTCTAAAGCATATGGTACATTTTTCATAAGTTCTTTCTAAGCTTCATTCTTAGGACATTACATCAAGTTTAACTTTTCAGCCTTAAGAACAAGGACAACACCAAGTTTGCAATCTTGCATATTAAATCTGGCTAAAACATGATCTATATATGTCCTTTGAGAAAGACCTAAAATACGGTGTGAATGATAATTTTATTTTTATAGAGTTATTTTGACTATTTTAATATATAAATAATATAATTTTTGTGAGATAACATTTAAGTTTTTATATATTTATTTAAATTTTTATTATTTATGCAGCAAACCCCAAAAGAGCGTGATAAGTAAAGGAAAAGAAGGCTATAAGCAAGGCATATGAGGATTAAAAGAAAAAGAAAAAAAAGGAAAGAAACATGAAGAAACAAAGCAAGGCAACGTGTATAATAGAGGAAAAAGACAAAAAGGGCAAAAACATAAAAGTGGAGCAAAAAGTGAATTATGAAGAGTGCAAGTAGGGCATGTTGCCCAAGAAAGATAAAAAGGGAGCAACATGAATTAAGAGAGAGGGGGAAAAGGCACCGCACAAGAGAGAAAAAAAAGGAAGAAAGGGAGAAAAAATGTGTGGTGCTGCCAGAACCAAGACCAAGAGATAAAAAAGAAAAAAAAGAAAAGAAAGAGAGATAAAAGTGTGATAGCTTACCTATACTTCATACTATTCTTGATTTTTGTTTGATTTGTAGGAATTTTACAAATAATTCTTAGAGAGAAGATAATGTGGTGACAACTTACATGTTTTTCTTTCATTTAAGATGTTTTGCTCAAATTCTATCATTGTTATGTTTTATTATTTCATTATATTCTAATTTTATTTTGTTAGAGTGAAAGTTTAGCCTAACTATGATGATGTGAGTTTTATAAATTTTTATGCTTTGTAAGATATTTTATTTATGTAAGTTATATATTATTATGCTTAATTCTTTTAAGTGATTGGCCACCATTTGAATGATTTGATGTGTGTGTTTGAGATTGAAAGGTAATAATATGCAGTTGATTCTTATAATATGTAACCATGAATTAAATATGGATAGACATATACCACGTTGTTTGTGTGGCTTTTGGTGATAAAATGATTGAAAGCTTTATTGTAAACTAGTAATGTTCATAAATCCTAATGCATTTGGTTTGTTTCAATTCATTAATTCACATATAGAGATATAATAAATTAATGAACTAGATAAGTTTATAATACTTAGACATACGATAGTAAATAAATTAGGAAGTTCCGCCATCACATAGGTATTATCATACTTGCAGGCATAAATTATAGACATTCATATCTAGTAGTTATAGTTAAATCAGATGTTCTAACATGTTTCTTATATTGATTTTTCTTACTTGGGTTCAATTTTAATTAGTCTTGAAATTTTCTTTTAAAAATTTTGAATTTTAATTCACCATCAACTGTCTTGTGATTTGGTAGATAAATTTTAGGATTAATTCATAGTTGGTACTAAATTAGTTTAGTATTGACCAATTTAAAATTCACCGAACAAGTTTTTGGCGTCATTGCCGGGGATTGGTTGTTTTAATGCTGATTAATATTAATACCAAATAATTCTAAGTTTAATCTAGCTTTTATTTTTTAAAAAAGTCAATTTTTTGTTAGATTTTATTTTTATTTTGCTTTATTATTGTTATTTTTTCCTTAAAAAAGAAAAGAAAAAAAATTGAGTTGCAATTGTTTAAGGGTGTTGTAGACATGTATGACCCATAGCTAAGGAGGAAAACTTATTGATCTTGACCCAGAAGTGAATGCATAGTTAGAGGGCAATGAAAGGAGCTAAGAGAACAAAGAAGGAAAGCTAGAAAAATGGCAGACAATGATGATCCACACAAACTTTTAGAAGACTATGTTGCACCAACAATTCAGGGTGCCACATTAAGCATCAAAAGGCCTGCGATTCAAGCAAACAACTTTAAAATCAAGCCAACACTTATCTAGATGCTCCAAAATTCTATGCAAGTGTGCTACCAAACAATGATCCAAATGCTCACATTGAAGCCTTCCTTGAAATTTATGACATGATCAAATGTAATGGAGTCATAGATAATACTGTCAGGTTAAGGCTATTTTCATTTTCTCTTAAAGACAAAGCTAAAAATTAGCTTTCTTCTCTTTTTGTAAGATTAATTACAACATAAGATGATTTGGCTCAAAAGTTTCTTGGTAAGTTCTTTCCTCCAGCAAAGTCTGCCAATCTGCGTAACAATATTACCACTTTTATGCATATGGACAATGAATCATTGTTTGATGCTTGAGAAAGATTCAATGAGCTTTTAAGAAGATCTCCACATCATGGACTACTCATATGGTTACAGGTACAAACTTTCTGTAATGGGTCTAGTACAAATCTTCACTTTATGCTTGATGCAGCTATAGGAGAGGCCTTGAACAACAAGACACCAGAATAAGCATATGACCTCTTGGAAGAAATGGCATCCAATAATTATCAATGGCCTACTGAGAGGTAACTAGTGCAGAAAGCAAATGGAGTTCATGAAGTGGATGCTTTCACTGCAATATATGCACAATTTGATAAACTTAACAAGAAGATAGATAACTTGAATGCTCTAGTCATGAGAAAACATAAAATGTGATCATTGTGGTGGAGGACATGTGAGTATAGAGTATTAGTTAGGTAACACCTTTGCTCACAGTAGTGAATATGAATTTTGTTGGAAATTCAAGCAGGTCACAAAATAATCCATACTCCAACACTTATAATTTGGGATGGCGTAACCACCCAAATTTTTCATGGAGTAATTCAAATGTAATGAGGCTACCACCAGAATTCAGGCAACCAGGAGAAAAGAAGCCTAATTTAAGGGAAATGGTTGTTGAGATGTTAAAAAACAATGAAACAAGATTGTAAAACCAAGAAGCTTTAATTAGAAATTTAGAGGTGCAAATAGGTCAACTAGCTAATATAATCTCACGAAGACAATAGGGTTCTTTGCCTAGTAATACATAGAAGAATCCTATAGAAGATGCATAAGCAATAATCCTAAGAAATGGCAAACAAGTGGGAAAAGATAATGTTGAGAAGGAAGGTGTCAGGGATAAGGAAGAGGATGTTAGCATACAGCATGAGAAGGCAACCAATATAAAATTATTCCATGATAATCCTAAGCCTTATGTGCCTCTAATTCCATTTCCTCGAAGACTCCACCAGCAACATAAGATAGATAAGTAGTTTTCTAAATTTCTTGATATATTCAAAAAACGGCATATTAACATTCCTTTTGCATATGCATTGGCTTAAATGCCCAGTTATGCAAAATTTCTTAAGGAGATATTGAAAAACAAATGGAAGCTGGAAGAGAATGAAATTGTGAAGCTAATTGAAGAATGCTTAGCCATTTT
Organism: Casuarina glauca; assembly: GCA_028551395.1. NCBI lineage: Eukaryota > Viridiplantae > Streptophyta > Magnoliopsida > Fagales > Casuarinaceae > Casuarina > Casuarina glauca. The sequence goes on from CM052348.1 coordinate 30,203,512, forward strand.
ACAAAACAAACTGCTTTTAAAATTAAAAGATCCAAGGAGTTTTATAATTCCTTGTACTATTGGAGATTCTTACTTTGATAAGGCATTATGTAATTTAAGAGCCAATATTAATCTAATGCCTTTTTTTGGTTTTAGGAAATTAGGATTGGGTGAAGTGAAACCAACCATAGTGTCCCTACAATTGGTTGATCGATCAATCAAATATCCAAAGGACATTATAGAAGATGTATTGGTGAAAGTTGACAAATTCATCTTTCCAATAGATTTTATAATACATGACATGGAAAAAGACCTTGAGGTACCATTTATCTTAGGTTGACCTTTTCTAGCAACAAGAATAGCTTTGATTAATGTACAACAAGGGAAGTTAATTTTAAGAGTTCAAGATGATTCTGTCACTTTTAATGTTTTTACTGCAATGAAACATTCTTCTAATGATAGTTCTTACTTTAGAGTTGAGACAATTGATAAGTTTGTGAATAAGATCTTTTAGGAAAAAATTTTCAATGATCCATTTGAAGCATGCTCGATTCACCCAAGGAATGAAAATTTAAAGTGAGGAGATACAAGAGTATGTAAATCTCACGGAGGCAAATCCACCATATTCACAACACAAGGCAACAAAATTTAAGGAGTTGGGACAACACATGACAAAGTCTAAGCCATCAATTGAAAAACCTCTAACTTTTGAACTTAAGCCTTTACCTTCCCATTTGAAATACCTTTATTTAGATAAAGTTTCTACTTTGCCAGTAATTATATTTGGGATTATAAAAGCTAAATTTCAAAACTAAATAAAATAAATATTTAATTTAGAAAATTGTTAGTATTTAATTAGTTTAGTAATCATCAATTTTTGTAGAATGATACTTCTCATCATTATAATATTCATTCAACTTGTTTGCTTGCATTTAAAATTATATGAAAAAAGGTGAGTAATAGATCAATGTTGGTGCCAAAGGATGCTCGACATGTACCAAAAATTCACTTAAATTTGATTTCTACTAAAAGTTTGATAAATAAGGTTTTTGCAATACCTTTAATAATGGACAACAAAAACAGATTATGACTCATTAGTTATAGCTAAAGGCAAAAAAGAATCTTCTTTGTATTTTTTTTAAGCCAAGATTCTAAAAAATATTCATAATATAGTAGAAGACAGGAATGCAAGCACCTTATGGCACAAATGACTAACTCATATAAGTAAGAAAGGCATGGACTTATTGGCAAATAGGAACTTGCTATTTAGAGTTAAGAGTGCAAAATTTGATAAGTGTACATATTGCTTAGTAGAAAAACAAAAAAGAGTTTACTTTTATGGTCACTCCCTTTTAAGAAAATCAAATTTATTAAAATTAATACACATGAATGTTTATGCCAATTATCCCGAGGACACTTGGTGGTTTTCAACCTTCATTTATGACCATTCAAGGAAACTTTAAGTTCATATTTTGAATACAAAAGATCAAGTGTCAGACATATTCAACCAATTTGAAGCTTTAGTAGAGAGACAAATTGAAAATCAAATTTATTGAAATTAATACACTTGAATGTTTATGTCAATTATCCCGAGGACACTTGGTGGAGCAACGTACTTTTCAACCTTCATTTATGACCATTCAAGGAAGCTTTAAGTTTATATTTTGAATACAAAAGATCAAGTGCTAAATGTATTCAACCAATTTCAAGCTTTAGTAAAGAGACAAATTGGAAAGAAATTAAAATGTATTTGATCAAACAATGGTGGTAAGTACATTAAATTATTTTAGAAGTATTGCTAACAACATAGTATTTGATATCTACAAACACCTAAGTTGAATGACATAGCAAAAAAAATGAATAGAACATTGGTTGAAAGAGTCAAATGTATGATTTCATATGCCAATTTGTCAAGGTCATTTTGGGGTGAGCCATTATTTATTGTACCTTATGTTATCAATTTATTTTCAACTATTATTTTAGATAGTGATATACTGGATAAAGCTTAGTTTGACAAAAATGTTTCTTATAACTATACAATAGTATTATGTTATATAACATTTGTTTATATTCTAAAGGATGAGATAAACCTTTTACAATTCATAACCATTATTGTTACATTCTTTAAGATTATAGCTCATATTTGAACAAATTCCACTAAAGATTAGAAGGATGTGCACCAAAATGGTTAGTCACAAGTTTCAGAAAGGTCAAGTGCACTTCACTTGTGCCACTACTATATTTATGTTTCTCACTATATTAAATTTAATCATCATTCAAGATCACATGATGTTCGGTGAAATTTAGATGCAAGTGAACATATCGAACAAGTAATATAATGATAAGAAAGATATCATCCCATAAAGATTGGTGATTACTAAGCCAACTAATTACTAATGGCGAACAACTCCTAGAATTTATCTAACAAATTCAAATGATAGATGATAGATTAACTAACTAAATCTAAGAAAACTAAATATACAAAATATGTTAAAGCATATGATTTCACCATAACTACTAGGTATTAATATTGATTATTTATGCTTGCAAGAGGGATAATATCTATGTGATAGCAGAATCTCCTAATTTATTCATTATCCTATGTCTAGGTATAATGTACCTATTTAGTTCATTAATTTACTATATCTATATACGTGAACTGAAACAAACCAAATGCATTAAGAGCTATGAACATTCCCAGTTTACACTGAAAGCCACACAAACAATATGGTATATGTCTATCCATATTTAATTTATGGTTACATATTACGAGAAACAATTGCATATCATCTCTTGTTGGTCTCAAATATGCAAATAAGATCATTTAAGTGGTAGCTAATCACTTAAAAGCATTAAATACAGTAATATGCAACTTCACATAAACAAAATATCTTGCAAAACATAACAATCATAAGATTCATACCATCATAATCAGGTTAAATTGTAACTCTAACAAAAGTAAACTAAATCATAAAGAAATAATAAGGAAGAACAATAAAAAGAAATAAAGAAGGCATCTTGAATCCAAGAACAAGAAGTGTGTTACCCTTTTCATCTTTTCTTCAAGAAAACCTTGAATTCTTGGCCTTTCTCTTGAGTTGTGCTCAATTTCCTCCTCTTCCTTCTTCCTTCGCTTCTTCTCTTCCCTTAAATCAAGTTTTGGGTTTAGACCTTATTCCAGCAAAAGTCAGTTTTGGATACCTAAAACAATTGGATTTTGAACTCCTAAATTAATTGATATTTGAATTCCTAACATGACTGAGTTTTCTATTTATTTAGAAAACCCAACAACAATAGAAAATCTAATAATAATCATCTAAAGCCCAAGCCCATCTTGACTCTCTTGATCTTGATATTATGATTTTGCCACAAAATAAGCATCATGTTCTCCATTTTCATCCTTTTTCTCCATGCCTCCTTATGCTATAAAAAACAAGATAAATTTAAGTAAATAAAAAGGAATTCAAATATTTTCTCATAAGCATTGTATTGTTTATTGCCTAAAAATGGTAAAATAACTCTATAAAAATAGATTTATCACAAGAACTACATCATCTTCTCCATCATCTATTTTTCCTAAGAAGTAAGCTCAACACACTAGGTATAAGCAAAACAATTTGTGCGATTTTCATCCTTTGTGCCCTTAAACGGCAAAGCAACAAATATAAACACAAAGCATAAATAAGACAACTATCAACTGTTAGATACAATCATATATTTGATTATTCCTTCCCTGTATAGTTTGATATTTTTACCATGTATTGTGGTCCTATTCGGGAAATTATTTATGTATAATAGGTAAATATTCTTTTCTTTATTGCTTATATAATTTCCAAGTATAGATCTTCCTTAGTTTATAAAAGAGTAGACATTATATATTCCTTGTCAAGAGAGCAATACACAAAGTACCCAAAACCCTTATGTCTTTCTTCAAGCTTATTTTGTGACATCAACTGTTATCATATCAATATAGAAACCCAACATACTTTAACAGCAGTAGTTTAAATGTGAGGTAAAAAGAGAAAAATGAAACAAAAGATCTCTCCATTAAGCAAGTAGCACATGGTGACATATCTCACTTGGCATATCTACAATATCCATATGGGAAACTGATTTTCTTTGCTACAACACGATGCTGCAACAGGACGGTCTAGTGCTGAACATATAGTTGCCGCATTGCATGTAGAGCAATTTTCTAATTCGACCATAAACAATGGATTAAATGTTAGCTTATTTATAAGCTTATGTAATGTGGGCTTTATTAATGAGCATAAACTAATTCTCTTATAAAGGTGCATTGATGTAAATAATATTGGTCTAGTTTTTTAAAATAAATTTTGTCCTTAATTGTAAATATAGTGCTAGCCAATGTGGGCCTTAAGTGCATCTTATAGAACTGTGATGAGAAAAGACTATTTGGTTGGCATGTTATTAGTTATATCGGCTAAGTCCCCTCTCTAGCTCGTTATATGTGCATTGGGATTCATATATATGGAATCAAGCTTATGGTAGGGGCATAATGGTCATTTCACGATGATAAATTATTTTTCTCTATTTAAAAAAACATAATCACATTTTTTTCATTAATCATATCCATTTGTTAAGTAGACACTCTTTCACAATTTTCTCTCTACCACTAAGTGTTCTTGAAACTAATTTTGTTGTGAATTTCATGCTTTTCATCGGCTAGCACAATCTGAGTAATAAAGGATAAGATCTTAGCTAAAGATCATACAAAAAATGTAGCTATTATCAGGTATGCTATTCTCGTTTTATTTTTATACTTAAACCCATTTTCAATCTGTGATTGATGTTAGATCTTGGCTTATAGTCTCATTTGAGACAACTAGTTTCTAACATTTGGTATTAGAGCTATTATGAGCATCAATTTGGGTTGATAAATGGGTTTAAAATGAGATTTTGAAAATAAAAGTGATTATTTTTATTTAAAAATAACTTTTCTCATAACCTATTTTCATTTACTTTTTGTTTGGAATTCGAATTCTAATTGTGACCAAACTGGTGTTTATTTTTCACAAATGACACTAGATCTGTAATCCTTGGACTCTAAGTAGTCCAAAGATGTGCTTTTTGTTCATTGTATGTGGCATTTTTTACTGAGTCAAATTTGACCCAAGAAGACCTAATCGGGTTTTCCAGCGAAATGACACCGACTGGCCATTTTTTTGTCTGTCGTAGGTTCGTCATTTTCTGACGATCATATCGGTACCAAGTTTGGCTGGAGAACTTACCAAGAGATGGTCTAATCAGCCATATCATCCTAATATTAGCTTAACCAGCCGATACTGGTCACAACCATTCAATCTAGTTGACTTGAACCAACAACATCTTTTAACTGATGCATGTAGGCGTGTGGAGACTCTGTTTTAACCCTAGTTTTCACCTATATCTTCCTCTTAAGATGAAGATTGTTGTGGTGTGCCCCATGTTGCATTTTATTATCGGTTGGTTGTAATTTTAATCATTTTTTATATATATTTGTAATATTTTCTTATTTTTACGTAATAAATTTATATTGTGTGATGTTCATTTTTGTTATACATATTTGGATATGGCACCTTATTCTATGCATTTTGATTTAGCATAAATTAGGCCATATATATACATCCTATTAAAAGTATTCACAATTTTGAATAAATAGTATGCAATTTGCACAACACTTGTGTTGGATCCTATAGCAACCTAAGAGGGGAGGTGAATTAGGTTTTTAAAAATTTCTTTGTATTTTTTTCATTTTTACTATGTCAAACAATCAAGGTTGCAAACAAGATTATCACATAAGACAAAAACACAAATTTTCAGAAGGTGGTTCAACCTAAGCCACCTTGGCAGCTACTCCACCCCATTCTAGCAACAACCTGCTAAAGTCACTTTCCAATCAATTAACAAATTGACTACAAGGGAGAACCACTCCCCAAATCCCAATTATAAATTCTCTCCTTAAGAATTTCAACAAAGGCTAGCAATCAAGTACAAATTTCGAATTCAGCTTTTGTAAAATATGAATTTAAGTTCAGAACCTTCAAACAAGTGCTAGAGACTTAATACAACATGATATGGATAAAAGCCTCAAATTCACATATACCCTAACATTGTTCACTCGTATGAAATTAGCTTAAATAAAATATGAAATGAAGAGCTATTTGATTTTCTAACATGTGTATGAAAGCATTAATAAGCTTAAAGTAAAATCACCAAAATGTATAACCAATTTCATAAGCTTGAAAAAGCTTGAGTGAAGAGTATGAGTTTCTTAAAGAAGCTTGCTTTTCTCTATGATTTTTAGACCAACTATAATTAGTAAGCAATATGCACTTAACTATATCTAGAATAACTCACATTTCACTTCAAAGAGTTGTTCTAATACCTCTGAAGCAAGTCACATCTTCTTCCCATTAGAGCCTTAATTTTTCTTTTCTCTCTATTCATTTCGAGCTATTGAGAGAGGAAGGAGACAGAGTTACGTTCTATCTCTAAGACCACTCAAAATCATGCTCCAAATGCCATTGTTTCCTCCATAACTTAAGTGATTAAATCGGAGCTTCGTGGACCAAAAAGGGGTCAAACTCTAATCTTCATGAAATCTCTTCAATCTTGAATCAAATCATTGTGGGTGCTTCATAGATTGATAAATCAACTTCTTCTCTTTAAAAACCCCATAATTTTGGCTTCAAAATCTCTTTAATTTACTTCCAAATTCTCTTTTAAGTGTTATGTCACAAATTGTGAAGAATTCCTTAATCTTTTTAAATTAATTTTCTTTTAGTAGTGGGTTTTTGATTTTTCTTCATAGAAATGTTTCCCTCTCTGTTTGGTTTCCAATGACACCTTTTCCAACTTAAACGAAGAATTTTCCAGTGGCCAATTTGAGCAGTGAGTCATAGCCGTTGTTGGAGATGTCATCTTACTTTTGGACAATGGTTTTAGGATGATTTTGAGTAGAACCTTTTATGTACCATCCTTTAGGCGAAATTTGGTTTCTCTTTCTATACTTGACAATTGTGTATATGTGTTTGAATTTAAGAACATAGTGATTACAATGTTTAATGATGCTAATATGGTTAGAAATTGTGTTATGTCGAATGGCCTGTACAAATTGGTTTTATCTCCACATGAGATTGATGTTACTTCTCTTGTTGATAAGAATGTTTCCAAAAGACCTCTGATTAAGGAATTGTCTTACACATTATGGCACAAGAGACTTGGCCATATATCTAGAGATAAAGTGGATAGGTTTATCATAACCAATATTTTACATTCTCTTAATGATGATCTGGAGACATGTGTAGACTATTGTAGAGGTAAGCTAACCAAGATAAAGAAAAAAATAACAGTGCATAGTTCTGAGTTATTAGAAGTGATTCACACTTACATCAGTGGTCCGTATCGAGTAACTTTGTGTGGTAATCCTTATTTCATTATCTTTATTAATGATTTCTCTCATTTTAGGGATGCTTAGCTGATTAAGGAAAAATTTGAATCACTTGAGAAATTCAAAGTGTTCAAAACTGAGGTTGAAAAGCAATCAGGAAAAAGCATAAAGATTGTTACATCTAATCAAGGTGGAGAGTATTATGATAGACATGGTGTTGTAGCTTAGATTATGGGTCCATTTGCTTATTACTTATAAAATTTTGGGATAGTTAGACAATTTACTATGCTTGGAAGCCCTTAATAGAACGGTGTAGCTGAAAGGTGAAACTGTACCCTCACGGAGATGGGTAAATGTATGATAAATATAACTAACCTACATTTTTTTCTATGGGGAGAAGCTTTGAAGATTGCTATGTATGTTCTCAACCATGTTCCTACTAAGGCTTGCCATTGATTCCATTTGAATTATTTAAAGGACACGAACCTAGTCTAAATCATCTAAAGGTTTGGGGATGCCCTCTAGAGGTCCGATTGTATAATCCAAACTTAGGCAAGTTGGATTCAAGAACTGTTAGATATTATTTTGTGTCTTATCCATGGAATTCTAAAGGGTATTATTTTTATAACCCTATTAAAGATATTAGAATTGTTGATTCATTAACAGCTAAGTTTCTAGAACTTGATGTTGCAGAAAGTGATACTAGTTCTCAAGTTAAAGAGAATAATGGTAATGTTGATATGAGTATACGTTTTCCTCTATCTATTCAGTTAGATGCAATTGTGTAGGTCTTGTTGTTGGTGTAGCTTCTATAGCGATTCCATAGGCTCAGAATCAGGATATAGAGATTCCTCCACTTAGGAAATCTAACAGGGAGAAAAGACGTGTTATTCATCTTAATTATCTTGTTTACCTTGGAGAGCATGACTATAACATTGATCTTATTAAGGATCTAGTGACTTATACTCAAGTTGTTTCAAGCCTTCAGTCAAAATTTTGGGAAGAAGCCATGAGAGATGAGATATAGTCTATGAAGCATAATCATGTTTAGGATTTAGTTGAGTTGCCTCAGAAATGCAAGCCCATTGGTTTTAAGTGGGTGTTCAAGACTAAGAAAGATTATAAAGGAAAAATAGAAAGGTTTAAGGCCAGACTAGAGATGGAATTGATTATAATGAGACATTGTCACCAGTTTTATCTAAGGATTCTTTTAAGGTGATAATGGATTTAGTAGTGCATTTTGACATGAAGTTACTCTATATGGATGTCAAGATAGCTTTTCTGAATAGCGATCTTGATGACGAGGTCTATATGCTTCAACTAGAGGGTTTGCTTTAATAAACTTATTTGTAGACTTAAAAAGTCAATTTATGGTCTTAAACATGCTTTTAGATAATGGTATTTGAAGTTTGATGCTTTCATTACATCTTGTGGTTTTCTTGAAAACCTTGTTGATCATTGCATATACACTAAAGTTAGTGGGAGTACACCAATTTTCTTGATCTTTTATATGGATGATATCTTGCTTGCATGCAAAGATATGATGTTACTGCAAGAGATTAAAAGTCTTTTGTCTTTTGAGTTTGATATGAAGGACCTTAGTGAAGCATCTTTTGTCTTAGGCATTGAGATCTTTAGAAATTGTACACTATTTGGTGAATTTTAAATGTAAGTAAGCATGTGAAACAAGTAATATAATAATAAGAAAAGTATTATCCCACAAAGATTGGTAAATATTATACTAATTCAATACCAACAATGAATTAATCCTAAAATTTATCTACCAAATCACACTATATATATTTGGTGAATTTTAAATGTAAGTAAATATGTCAAACAAGTAATATAATAATAAGAAAAGTATTGTCCCACAAAGATTGGTAAATACTAGACTAATTCAATACCAACAATGAATTAATCCTAAAATTTATCTACCGAATCACAATATAATTGATGATGAATTAAAATCAAAATTTTTAAAATAAAATTTTAAGACCAATTAAAATTAAATCCAAGTAAGAAAAATCAATATAAGAAACATGTTAGAGCATTTGATTTCACCTTAACTATAATTTATGCCTGCAAGAATGATAATACCTATGTGATGGTAGAACTTCCTAATTTATTTACCATCCTATGTCTAGATATGGTTGTTAGAACAGTCATCCACATCAGTAGCCACGTCACCTTCCCCGACCATGCCACATTAGCCCTAGGGCCATGTCAGCCGTAAGCACCTCGCGTCTACACGTGATCGAGTGCAACCACGCTCGATTGCCGCCTGTCGTCAGAACATCTTTCCTTATTTGATTTTGTAATTTTGTAAAGCAAATTGATTTGATTCTATTTGTATATGGTTTCCATTTACAATTTATAATTACTTGTGTATTTAATTTGCTTGAATCTAATGAAATAAAGATTGAAAAAAATTCAAAAATTAGGGTTCTCTTCTCCTCTCTCTAAATCGAAAATTTTTGTCAAGCCACCGTGAATTCTCCAAATTTCTTCATGGTATCAATAGAGCCAGCGGCCAATGCCTTTTTATTGAAAAATCCTCTCACCCCCATGACTGATTCCCAAAACCCTAACCTTACCTTTCCTTTTCCCATAGTTCTAGTGGCTTCCCCAACACCGACGATGCTTGTTTTGACTACCACTGAGCACTTTAATGGCACAAATTTCGTCTTCTAGAAGGCGAGACTTCTATTGTTCCTCATCTCGTAGCAGCTCCTACCAAATCTCGATGGTCCTAAGCCCGCACTGCCGAAAACCCTAATTGGGCCCGATGGTATGAAATTCCCTAACCTTACCTATCATTTGTCACTCCTCCATGATTAGGTAGCTCTCAGCTCTTGGCCACATCCACGAACACCATGGTTACCCAGTTGACGGACCTCTACTCTTCTACCACCGCTTGGATGCATCTTACGCGCTCCTACACGGCTTAATTGTCTGCGTGTTCATATGCTCTTCACCTCCAACTCCATACAATCAGTCATGGATCTTGTTCTGTATGGAATTCCTTCACGACATGAAGGAAATTCTTGATCAGCTCTTCGCCATCGGTGGTTGTATCTCCAACGATGAGTACTTCACTCACGTTTTCCGTAGCCTCGGCAAAGAATACGACGGGCTCACAACGTCGGTCTCTGTCCTCCAATAAACCTAGGAGCTCACTCGTAAGGCCATTCTTGGCTTGATTTTGGCCCAAAAAGGTTATTCCTTTGGTCAAAATGTCGTCCCGGTTTCACCTATTGTGTTTGTTGGTTTGTTGATTTGTTTACAATGGATGACAAAGAAATGATTCTCGTCTACTAGGGTGGATGACAAAGAAATGATAACATTCAATTCACGTGGGGATGTGATTTATGCAATCCTTAGGAGAAATCTTGAGGATGTAACATCAGTAGTGAACACATAAGGGGGTCAAGCACCCCTTTTTTGCTCCTTTGTTGGTTTGTTGGTTTGTTTGCAATGGATGACAAAGAAATGATTCTCATCTACTAGGGTTTATGAAATTGGTCTCCAAAGGCCATTTGATGATGACTTTGATCTTGATGATGCTAAGAGTGAGAAGAAAGATGAGGATGAGGATAAGGATGATGATGATGGTGGTGATGTGGAAACTATATTGGGTTCAGATCTTGATGGGGATGGTGAAAATGATGAAGATGATATGAGCAATGTTGATGACGACGATAGTGTTAGTGAGCTTAACGATGATGAGGATGAAGATTTGTTATGGAAAAAGGAGGAGGAATCCTAAAAATTGTTACTCAAGGTGATGAAAACGATGATAATAATCAATTGGTTGAATCTTTCCGTAGTGACAATGATGATTACGGTTTTGGTTATTAAATGTTATGTAAGGTCCAGAATGGCTTAAATTGTAGCTGAGATTACACAATTATTATTAATGATTATTTTCCCTTTGCTGTCTATTTATGTATAAATGGAAAGGTAAAAGAGAAGGAAAGAGCATTCCAATCCAATTAATATAGTTTTGCCCAGCTCTGGTGTATGTTTTCATCTTCTTCGTTTATTGTTTCTATAATTCCTCTCTCTGCATGGCACTTACTGAATGAAGATCAAGCAGTAAGGGATTCTGTCGATAGGGAGAGCATAGGTGTTTGATACTCATACTTGTCGGGAAGAGAATATTAATGGCAAAAGGAATTTTCCCATATTATTGGTACGAATCATTACAAAGACATATTGACGAAACTGTACAATCAGAGATGCCTTCAAGGAACCTCCCAACGGCATCCTCTCCAACGGAGAAGTGTTTCGGCTAGACCTGTGCATCTATAACCCCATAATTTTCGCCGATCCCGTGGGCATCGTGGGTAAGAAGGTAATGTTATAAATGACGGCATTCTTGGAAGGCCCAACCCAATTACCACGAGGAGGCTGATAGCATTTGTTTTACATGGGATTAAGAGTGAAATTTTTTCAAAAACTTACAAAGAGCTTAGTTATTCCCTTTATAAATTAACCTTTTCGGGTTGAAATCCAACCTCCTGACGTCATGCCCTTTGCCGAAGGAGAACGTCGAACTCAGTTTGAAAGGAAATGTAGTAAGAACTTCCATAATTCCTACCTACTTCAGGCTAACGACGACACAAAGTCATAGACATTGGCAAGAAAAAAGACTAGCAGGTTTCACCGAAAAGACATACGTTAACATGTCAATGCACGAGCCACTTCTGTACATATCTCGTCCCAAGTAACCCCGAGCAGGGGAAAAGAGCTGCAGCTAGCTGCAGATACAGGGAGGTTCACCGTTCAGGATCTGATAGACCACTATTTTCTTGGGTCATCATACAAACTTGAAGGCAAATTTTCTTTCCCTCTTGAATATCGTCTCATACTTGGTAACCTCTAACATAGTCGAAACAACCTTCCAAGATTGATGATCCAAAATCGTGGTGCCGTGTGTTGTTTGGCCTCATGCTTATTTTAACTTATCACGGCCCCCCAAATTCCTTCAAGAATGAAATGACACCAGTTGTTGCCTAGTCATTAGTCATGCTTTGGATCCTTTAGACCACACACAAGTTAACATATATCTATTTATGGTTAGAAATTAAGGGGAAAAAAAAAAAAAAAACTTACGTCGCTTTTCTAGCAATCGTAAAAACCATCAAAAGCTCGCTGGTAACACTCACAATAAAAATTTCCAAAAATGAAGCAAAATTTCTTTTTCTTCCGCTACTCCTTTCTCCAGGGCTCGGTCCCTAGGATGATCGTTGCAAATAGGCCGAGAGGATTCTCAACTAACGAGATCTCCTCGGGTCACAAGGAGGATTATATTTAGTAGCAATTTTGCATACCAAACATAGAATAGCAACTAACCCGCATACCGTATACCTAAAGCTGGGCCTCGCCAGCTCGCCCCCATCTCTGTACTGGAAGCCTGTGCTTTTGAAGGAACTGTCTTAACAATTGCAATCTGTTTCTCCAAAGCCTCCTCTAAGGTTCTGGCTTTGTTTTTTTTTTTGGTTTGGCTGCCATTGTTTAGGGACACATCTCAAGTATATGAACAGTATTGTTATAACAGGTCTGGCAAAAAAGATTGCTCATAGTGCAGAACTATTGATTATTACAAAATAGGTAGGGAAGGGGAGTAAATGTTTCCCCAGATGATAAAAGGTTTAATTGAGTCTTCTCCACAGCCTCCTCTAAGGCTCTAGAGCCCTTCCCCAACCTTATCTTGTCATCAACGTATGTGATTTGGAGTTTAACTTCGCTCTGACCACCGTATCTGAAATCCAATCTTCCCATCTTCAGTTCAGGCGCCTCGAATATCACTTGTATCCATTTATTATCCCGTGCCTTAAGCGTTCCTGTACATGTACATGTAAAGATAGATGGGAAAACTGTGAGCATTGACAAGATGAAATAACAGTAAAAATGAACATAGCAGCAAATTGAAGCTCGGACAGGCGTTTGGGAGACTGGGACGACAAAAGTCCACGTTGTTTCCCGGATTTGAATATTCAAAATCAATAGAAATGTAAATCACTCAGTTTCTTGAACCAGAGATGTTACAAGGAGAAAAAATGTGTTTAGAGCAGTAGAGATGTACTAAAAATTGGTTTTCAAAGATGCACTGTATTTACTCCACTATACGAAAGATGCAAAATATTGTTAGAAAGATCTCACTGCCAGCCGCTGCTTGAAGACACCACATCACGGAGCAAGCCTCTTTGGGTCACGCGGGAAAAGAGATGCCAACCGGATGTTTTTCAAACCACAGAAAAGCATTACCACACGCTCCAGCCCTGCTCCAAACCCACCTCGTGGCGGTGCACCGTATCTGCAATGACCGACAATAGATGTTTCAGGTACGAGCAGATGAACTTTTTCTTTCCAAAATATTAGGCAGAAATTCCCTCTGCACACCTATGAAGAAAAAGATTATGAATTAATAATACACATGAAGCAAACATTTCAGGGCACAGCCTTTTTCCAGGGAAGTACCTTTTACACTCTGCACCCTAACAACTGCATAGTTCAAGTGATAATTGGCAGCTTAAGATTTTTATCTCTTCTCGTCTGATTGAATAATCTAGTTTACCTTGGTTGAATAAAGCCAACCGTACATGGATGAACAGCCTCAAAGATGTGAGTTAATTGTTCACTAAACATGGCTGTGATGCATTAAATGTAATGTCATAGCAGAACCAGATCCAGGAACCATATAGGATATGGATAAGGTTCCAAGAAGGACAATGAGAAAGTTCGACAATTACAAGATGAATAATGTAACAAGTAAGAGATCTAGATACATTCCACTCTGAGCATTTGCACAAAAGTTGATCTAAATCCATTCCACTCGGAGCGTATGCACAAAAATCCATCTAGATCCATTCCGCTCAGAGCATTTGCACAAAAGTTAATTTGGTTCAACTTCGCAGTTCTACTAAAGATGATTAATCTTCAGGGTTCTTTTTTCTTACACCACATCTTCTAGTATATCATCAACAAAACATAAAATAGACGCTTATACTTGAACAAATTTACTTCTCAATATATCCAAAACTCACCGATTTAACAGGAATCTATGACACTAAACTGATTTTGTAAACACTTGCCTAGGGAGAATGGCATAAGCAATGGAAAGAAGGCTGGTTTGATTGGGCACAACTAAAATGGAAATGGGCAAACTAAAACAACAACTATGCCAAATCAAAGTACAACAAGTAACAGAAAATTACCTGAAAGAATCAATAAATGTTGATAGTGTGTTTACATCAATTCCACGTGCCTGTGCACTTGCAGCCAAGGAGTCTGGGTCATGTATACGCTGACCTCCAGAAATTATCTCCTCGCCTAGGGAAGAAGGAAAAGAAATATACTAAGAACAATAGATAGAGAACAAGATGCAGGGTATTTCAAAAAAAAAAAAAAAACACAGATGCACATTGTACAATTTTCCAAACAGAACATCCACAAGCATTAAGGGCATAAACACAGATTGACCTTGAGAACAGACCGTCATTTTGCAACAAAATGCAACAGATTCTATCTCCCAATACTGGTGGCACATGATAATGCAGGAAACAGGGACTGACAAACATATTAAACTTCAAAACAGGCAATCAATTTAAATGAAAAGTAGCAACAGACTGCCCCCTAATCCCACGCTCCCCCTTGATGGGAGCAAGCTGTAAATGTAATTGCAGAAGGGTCTCTAAGTCAGATTTTATGCCCACACCCGTTTCAACACAGATACCTAAGGGCCATACATCACAACATATAGTAGATGCATATTATTGAATAGGCATCCAAAAATATTATCGTCCACCACAGTGAGAACTGAAAAACACATACTGCACGAAGACAACAAAGAGATGAGAGGTTATGAAAACTCCAAGAGACATTTATACAGAATCTGAGCCCGTGATTGACACCTATAGAGTGAAACATAAGCACAACCTTCTGTGAGACATCTGCTTTATAAGAATTGTCATGTCTCACATCTAGATCCTATTTGTATCCATTATCAACATCACGGCCACACAAATAAAATAATATGTAGTTGTGTCATTAATAGGCTATAAGACTAAAACTAAGGCAGCAAAAGAATGAAGATGTACATGCAACAACACGATTATTGGCAGAAGTTGGTAATTTACCACGAATGAAGACATCAAATGAGTTACTATAAGCTTGATCATCATCGCAAGGCATTGTATAGAATGGCCTAACAGCCAAAGGATATCGATGAAGAATGTAGAACTCAGTGTCATACCTACAATCAGAAACGAAATCTGCCTTAGCTATGTGACTCAAATCATAAATAATGGACTTTACATGAGAATGAAAGAAAAGAAAAACAAAAATAGCAGGCAGGCCAGAAGATCAAGAGAGCAAATTACTTCTTTAAAACAAGCTGTCCCAACTTTCTTTCTGCTTCTGTATTTAGGTCTCCAAGGGGATCAACTTCTACACCAGCATCCTGTATAAATAAGTCAAACTTTAGGCTTGCCTTTTTTTTCATTTATTATAAAAGAAAAATATAATAAATTCAAGACAAAGTAACTTAATGGCAAACCCCTAACTAATCTTGCCAAGCACAAACATGAGAATTCAATAACAGGATAATATTTAAAGCCAAAAAGAAATGAAAGAATAAAAGCATACAAAAAAAATATGGAAAAGGAAGAAACTAAATATAGGCCATGAAGAAGTCCTCCATTCGCTATTCTTCAAGTGATCATAGTGCAGTTTTGGGGTGGAAAGGCAGTTCTTTTTCACCCTTCTTTTGTTCGAAAAACAGGGTTTAGGGTTTTAATACAAGAGACCCTACCAGTCCTATTAAGGGCCTGGAAATATTCATTTCTGTGTTGTATGAGAAATTATTTATTGTGTAATAAGATATGGCGTGGGATAAAGTCATGTAAACAAGAATTCAACAAGCACAGGAGAATCAAGGTATAACTTTTGGAATCACACTATCCAAACCATCAAGAACAATAACAAATGCAGGTGGCAATTCCCCTTCTCTCTCAAACCCTTGACATCATGTGTCCGACCATTCAAGCACATGCACATCAAAACCCATTGATTACTTTTCTTTAGTTGTTCAGGTCATGCCTGCCTTCATCATCCCATTCCTTTTCTACATATTCAGAGGTGACCACAACAGCATAGAGGCATCGTCCCATTACCTTAAGCAATTGCACTCCTTCTTCAAATGTGAGCCTTAGGATTGGTGTCGTGTACTGCACAAGTAAACATGAACAACAAGATTAAAGATAAAGATTAGAGCTGAGAGGGACCAAATGGAGCAAATTGTCCAATGTTCCCAAATATTTATACTATTTTCATGAGCTTCTTGAATAATGAAGAATCACCTTCAAAGGCTGAAACGGATATTGCCTAGCCACAAGTTCAAGTTGATCACTGTAAGTCCGGTTCAAAGTTTGAAACAAGTGGTCAAATAAACGTTCCACAACCCCTATAACCTGGACAAACAATCACAATGCCATGGCAAATTAAAGATCATCACTAAATATGGATGCGGGTTAAAAGCCAACCTCAAAAATGTGATTATACCTCCAAGTAGCTCCTGTCAATTTCCATTTCGGCGTGTAGGCCTATAAATTCACACAAATGTCTGTGTGTAAAGGAGCCCTCTGCTCTGAAGAAAGGCCCAACCTCAAAAACGCGTACCAAATCACCATTTATTGCCATCTGCTTGTGCAGTTGAGCTGACTGAGCCAAGCATGCAGGCTGTCCTCTGTAGTCCAGCTTAAAGACAGCAGCACCACCCTCACTGACGCCAGCAATTAGTCTGGGAGTGTGGATTTCAACAAATTTCTCTTCTGACAACCATTCTCTAAATATCTGCATGATAATTTTACCAATTAAGCCCAAGCATGTTCATTTTACAAATGTTGACAACGATGCATAAACTATTGATGGTGAAAAATAAAAAACTTTATTCAAAAAGGTAAGTACTTACTTGTCCAACACGAAATTGAATTTGGAAAATTGCATTATGAGCAGGTGCTCGCAAATCAAGAACTCTGTAGTCCAGACGAGTAGCCTGGTTAACTCGAACAAGCTGTTCTCCAACCTGCACCAATCATATGATCCGACAGTTACATACATGGAAATGTACAAACAGATCGTGAACTAGTTGAAGTGATTAGAGCGAGAGTACGGGATCCTCATTGGATTTACCTGAAAAGCTTTTCCAATATCAGCTTCACTACGAGCAGCATCCTCAATAGTGATGGGCAAAGTTGGCATGGCTTTGCTGACACAATATAATTTTTGTACTTGAACTTCAACCTTCACAAATATAAACAATATCATGCATTAAAAAAAAAAAAAGAAAAAAAGAAAGAAAAGAACCCTCGTAAACACTTAGTAAAACTCCCAACTTCATGAAACAACTTGGAAACCGTAGAGACCTGAAACTGAGGGGGAAATAGAAAAATAGGATATTGAACATGACACAGGCAGTACGTTCAACAGTTGTTATAGCATGAAAACTGTAGCCATCAATTTGGTCCTCGAAAAAAATACTGGAGTCTCGTGCTGTTCTTTGGCAAGAATCTTTTGGTTTCTAATATCATAAATTTTGAGGTCTTCCAAAATTAGAATTAATAACTCCTCCAGCTACGTGAACTGGTAATGTTCAGTGGTCCACCTCCCCTTGTGCCATCAACTTCTACACGCCAACAAATCCCTAGGACTGAGGTCTCCAAGAATTGAATTGCCATTACTGCAGAGTCTGCAGAACTGTTTTAATTAATTTCTTTTATATATTCTTAATCAGCGCATCCTCGTATTGCATAATTTTCACCTTCCCGTGGATGGCTTTATCTTGGAATACGCTCACTCACTAGAGGCATAAGATTACTCTCAACATTGCGTAATTTTCACCTTCCCGTGGATGGCTTGATCTTGGAATACGCTCACTCACTAGAGGCATAACATTACCCTCAACATTCTTTTACAGTAGAGGAACATATATCACAACATTTAGACAACTAACCTGCTGAGTGATCAGGAATACGCTCACTCAATAGAGGCATAAGATTACCCTCAACATTCTTTCACAGTAGAGGAACATATATCACAATATTTAGACAACTAACCTGCTGAGTGATCTTGGAATAAGCTCGCTCACTAGAGGCATAAGATTGCCCTCAACATTCTTTTACAGTAGAGGAACATATATCACAACATTTAGACAACTAACCTGCTGAGTGACTCCCGTTACGGGATCACTGGGAACGGAGATGACGCCTACAACGTCGACGATCGACTCCCGCGTTAACCGGGAAGCATATTTCGCCATCTGGCGGCTCACAACACCTGGCTCAACCCTCAGGACACATTGCACGCTTAGGCCCCCCCTTCTGAGGACCAGGAAGATCATCTTGTTCCCGATTGCGCGGATCGTCTGCAAACGACCGCGCAACAGCACGTGTTGATTCTTAAGCCCTGGGGTCAGATATCCTAGCTCCCTCCAGACGAGGCCATTGTAAACTTCAGGCCAGTGGATCGGGTACCCGAGGTCGCCGTAGTTTGAGGCGAGCGGGTCCTGCTCTATTACGAGAGACTGCGCGGCGGAGGCAAGCGGAGCCTCCTGCTTCTTCGCCCGGGCGGCTTTCTTCTTGGCCGCTTTGCTGAGAGACTTGGACGATTCTTCTTCATCCGCAAGCTCGCTTCGATTCGCCGGCGGCAGTTCGGCCGCGGAGCCGGAAGAGAGTTTTGACATTTTCTCAAGGTTGGTTCCTCGAAATGTCTTTTCAGTATTTCCTTCAATGACTTGTTTTGTAAGGTAGAAAGGGAGAACAGAGGAAACAATGAGGCGGGAAATTTAACGTAGGTTCAGAAAATTAATATTTAATGTTTAACTAAGTTTGGGCTTTACAGGGCGCATGGTCACCCTGTTTTATATGGCGGGAAACATTAGAGAGAAAGAAAACATTGAAAAATGTAAAAGAAAAAAAATCAACAAATTAGATTTTCCTGTTCAGACAACAAGTAAAGGAATAGGATCTTGACTGCGAAGAAAAAATGACTAAGGTTTTCTAACATGGATATGGGAGCATCATAAAAAGTTACTTTCAATCAGCAGATCCAAATGAAGCACGACAACTTCTACAGCAGCAGATACAAAAAAAAAAAAAAAAAAAATGACTCATTTCATTTCCATGTCGCCATGCACCTATAAAAGTGAATACTGAAATGACAAGAAAGCAGTAAATAAGATGTATGAAAAGACAACAATATACCCTGTATAGCCATCTATCCAGGAGTCGAACAAATCCTTGTCCTGCCTCCGTCCCCGCTGCACCTTTCTTGGACCACCTTAAAAGAAAACTCCACATTACCAATATCAGAAATATGTAACTTCAGAACATTTTAAAGATGATACTCACATTTATGCATTAGAAGTTACTGATTCACAGGCACATCATTAAACCACAGGTTCAAATTGCAATGATGTAAACTAAAAAAAAAAAAAAAAGGACAAAAAATACTTACTAATGTTTACCCATATGGAAAAGGAAATCCCAATGTTTGATTGACAAAAACATGAAGTAATCTCTCCATATCAATTCAAACAAAACCTTATCATGTTGAACAAAATTGAGGAAAAGAGAAGAAAAAAGATCCCATTAAAAATATTTCAATTCAACTCAAAGAATAGTTTGTAAATATAGAATTCCACAATCTTGCATCAACTTCAATCCAATATTGCATTTCCATGGTTAATTAAGAAACTACCATTTTAAAAACTCTCATAGGCTTTCTCTTAAGAGCTTAGAACAAGCCCATGCATGTGCTTGGATTACTTTCTTCTTATTCTTGTTCACTTGAGAGAAATGTGCATGCACACGCACAAAGATCCAAAGTATGTATCAACAAAGAAAGTGGATGAAATTGAGCAAGAAAAGAACTTACGAGCATGTCATCTTATTATTGTTAAAAAGTTACATACATGAGATAGACATATTATATACATACAACCACAAATATCTGTATATAATATGGTTAAATGAGTTCTCACAAACAAGTAACTAAATAATCTTCACCTCATTTTGGCTCAATTCTCCACTAACTTAAGAACACATTAGGTTGTAACATAGGAAAACACTAGTTATACATGATAAATGCATGCATCAAAACCAACTACCAATCTAGGATGAAACTTTAATAGTCCATGGAGGCAAAATATATAGAAAATTGGACAAGAAAAACTACTATGTCAACGGTCAGGTCTAAAAATAAAAAAATAAAAAAGAGAGTACCAGGATGTGGAGTTATTTGGTTGCCTTTCCTATTAATATCTCTTCACCTGCGGAAATCAAAAATTAGTCTCATGTATCAAACACCGAAGACCTATGCAGTGCCAAAGAATAAAGGAACAAAATTGTTAACCTCTGCATGGATGAAGCATGGAGATAGGCTTCTTGAAGCAAGCCATGGAGAGAATTTTGTTGAATAATCAGGTCCTTACATGTCATTTTTAGTTTCTTTGTACATACTTACCGATTCCTACATACAAAAGACCATGACTTTAATTAGATAAACACATAATAAGATACAAATTTATTAACGTACCTAGAGACATAAATTTCCAATTCTCATAGGACAATTGATTGGTGCTATAAAAAATCAATTAGACAGATTACAGTTTAATTTTGAAATTGATCAACTTGGTCTATCTTACATCCTATGCATACTCTTTGTAATTTGTTTAGTAAGCAGCGCAAACATCCATCATCATGACCAAGGTTATGAAAAGAGAGTTGTAGTCAGCATATATGAGTTGAGGCCAACTTTTGAAGTTCATGAACTGCGCTATCTATCTGAATCTCCTTAATAATAAAAATTGTCAGTCTTGAGTCTCCACCTTCAAAAAGATTATTGGAATCTGAGATCAACTTATTCCCCCACCACGTTAAGCTTTTTAACTTCTTCACTTTTGGCAATTTACTTAATAGTTAAAATTTTTCAATCTAGTTGCAATAGATGCATTGTTGCTGTGAAAAACTGGCATCAATGGTAACATGATTTTGAGGGATTTTCACTTGCTTTCTTCCAGAAGTACTCATTTACCCTGCAAAGTGCAGCACTTTCACCCCCACCAAACTTCATTCCTTTGCTAACCTGAATTAAGAGGGGAAGAGTGAAAATGACAGTTTTCTAGATTATGATGGATGAGTGTAGGTATAAATGTATGAATAGAACTACCTTTTGCGATTGGACTCCAAACTGATCTACTTGGTGGTGGCCCCTGACATGTTGGTGTCCTAATGCAGCCCCGGATAATGCATTTAGCTTCAACAGACTACAAAATTTGCAACGTTGTCAAGTAACAAATCTATCACATATAATACTTTCGCTACAAATACCTGACAACATATAAAAACTACTATGAGAATCATCTTGCCTTGCGATACTGAGTATACACGTCAGGTAAAGTGCTGGGGTCAAAAGGGAGTTCATCAATGTGGTAAATGGTGGTACCCTAAATCAACTGTAATTTAGGATTGCGAATATTACTTGATCCCGAACACGGTTCTAGTGGCATTCTCCGGAGAGCTTTGCTAACCAATCTTTCGACCTTCAGCTCCCCACTGCAGCTTTCTTTTTGGGCATATACCTGACTACATTGGATTAGAAACTCACGTTCCATTGCCTGAATATCAACCTAAAATAGTTATGCAAATCCTTTTTTTTTTTTTTTTTCCCTGACAATCAAATAGGTATGGTGGGAATTACGCAACTCTATGTGCTCCAAAAGCTTCTGCGAGTGAAGGGAGAATTTCCTCGGGTTTGCCATGTGAATAAACAAATCCAGGCCGCGCTTTTGCAAATTCTTTTTCAGGTCGACCAAATATCCAACAATAAATTCTGCTTTCAACGCTGACAAGCAATTCTCCAAGTTACCCACAAAAGTTATACACAATTATTTAACTTAGCCTACGCGGAGTTAACCATGAAAAGATATAAAACGCGAATTGATATTTAAGGGGGCGCGCAATGCATAGTGGAATCATTTCAACGCGGCAGGAAATCCAGAACATTAGCAACAACGAGTAAACAAAGTAGTAGGTGGTGCTGAAAAGCCGAGGATCAACGCAATAAACTGGCAACACCCTCTCGGACGAGATCCACGCCTTGTACAAAGCCTCATTGTCCAACACTCTCAGATCATTCCTGAACCAAACAATGGCGGTCCCTAATCCTCCTTGGCCGATCCTCGAAGACGACGAGGAGTACTTTGAAAGGTTTGGTCAGCAATGGGATCCACTTCGTCTGGGTCTGCGCCCGGGACCTGGTGGGTCGTTGCAGCAGCAGCAGAAGCCAATGGTCTCATCTCAGGCTCAGGGAATGGTTTCACGGACAAGAAGAGTTTAGCGAGCTGAATTGGACATGACAATGGCGAAACAATCCGTTTTGATCGGATTGAGAGCTTTTTCAGGGAAAGTGATGGAATTAACGGGCAGCAGTGAATTGCCATATCTGCATGACCTCCTTAGTTTAGACTTTGCAGGGAAAAGGAGGGAGAGAGTTTAAGCAGTTGATAAACTGCCACGTGGGCGTGGAGCTTTTCTATGACGTGGCTCAATGTGAGCCTATAATGAAATAAGCTAGTGTAAGATTGATACTAGATGCCTTTCTGATTTTAATTAAATAATGCAACCCTTTTTGAACTCATTGCAAAGAAAAACTGTGGAGTATCTGTGATTCATGAATCAAACTTACTGTATTAATAGTCATTTAACATTAGGGACTGTACTTAAAATAGAATACAAAAACAGAGAGCTATGGCTCCACCATGATGCCTCGCTCGAAAAAACAAGGAGATAATGACAGGGACTGCCTATGGCACATCAGAGCAAGTATGCAAGGCATTTTCACCAGGCTGTAGGCAGCAACTAAAAAGATCACTGATGCAGCAGAACTCTAAATCTTCCGGATGAGCTGCATCTCACAATTCCATAAGGCATATGCTGTAACGAACGAATCAGGCTGTCTGATGCTTTCTGGTCATGCGAGGTCCTACAATTTACCCAGAAAATCAATTTACAGAACTCTCAAATCACAATATAAAGCAAAAGAAAAAATATAATGAGATGTCTCCGAAGGAGACAGAACAAGATGGGTACTTTATAAGGTAACATTTCTTCAAGAAAAAAACTGGTTGTATCCAAGTCCATGACCATTGTTACATATAACACTTGAGACTTAGAGACAATCATTGCACCAGTTAATCGTTATGTATGATACTGAAGATTGAGTTTGGATTGTATAGTTTGCTTATTTTAAATTAAATAGTTGCCTTTTCTTTTCTACATGCAATGCTCACTAGAGCACAAAAAGGGCAAAAAACTCCAACCATAGGAAGTAAAGCTTGCGCCATCTTAATGTTTGAGGAATCCAGGGTTTCATAGAAGAAGGAAATTAAAAAGCCAACCAAGATAGAAATCCAGACAAGACAAACTTGTGAAAACGAAATATACATTTTTATTTTAATGTTGCATACTCTTCCAAGTATTATGCATTAAACAACTATGGAAATCAACAAGTTGAATCACACAAGCCAGATAGTTAAAGTACAAATTAGAGATGCTAATTACAACACATAAAAGTGGGCAAAACATTTAATTCATCATGCCGTAGCATATCATAACAAAGGGGAAAAAAAAAAAAAAAA